>JAIPMN010000153.1:17197-30466 GCA_020650975.1 Apostichopus californicus | reverse complement strand
CAGGCATGGCTTAATGGAATGGATACACAACTATTCTTCCTGTTACAGTATATATTCTTGGATTATCCCTAATATAATATACATGTGTTCATCCAGGCATGGCTTAATGTAATGGATACACAACTATTCTTCCTGTTACAGTATATATTCTTGGATTATCCCTAATATACTAGGCATGTGTTCATCCAGGCATGGCTTAATGTAATGGATACACAACTAATCTTCCTGTTACAGTATATATTCTTGGATTATCCCTAATATACTAGGCATGTGTTCATCCAGGCATGGCTTAATGTAATGGATACACAACTAATCTTCCTGTTACAGTATATATTCTTGGATTATCCCTAATATACTAGGCATGTGTTAATCCAGGCATGGCTTAATGGAATGGATACACAACTATTCTTCCTGTTACAGTATATATTCTTGGATTATCCCTAATATAATATACATGTGTTCATCCAGGCATGGCTTAATGGAATGGATACACAACTATTCTTCCTGTTACAGTATATATTCTTGGATTATCCCTAATATACTAGACATGTGTTCATCCAGGCATGGCTTAATGTAATGGATACAGAACTATTCTTCCTGTTACAGTATATATTCTTGGATTATCCCTAATATAATATACATGTGTTCATCCAGGCATGGCTTAATGGAATGGATACAGAACTATTCTTCCTGTTACAGTATATATTCTTGGATTATCCCGAATATAATATACATGTGTTCATCCAGGCATGGCTTAATGTAATGGATACACAACTATTCTTCCTGTTACAGTATATATTCTTGGATTATCCCGAATATACTAGACATGTGTTCATCCAGGCATGGCTTAATGTAATGGATACACAACTAATCTTCCTGTTACAGTATATATTCTTGGATTATCCCTAATATACTAGGCATGTGTTAATCCAGGCATGGCTTAATGTAATGGATACACAACTATTCTTCCTGTTACAGTATATATTCTTGGATTATCCCTAATATAATATACATGTGTTCATCCAGGCATGGCTGAATAATTGGTATATTTCTGATCTATAATTTAGCCACTTTTTTTGGCACAAGGAGTGAAATAAAATGATACAAATTTCATCCATCTAGATGAATTTTGGAATGAGAAACATCTTTTGTTTCAAAGAATATTTCAATCCAGGAGAATATGTGAATCTGTATTATTCTAGACAGTATGTGGTCCACTCAAGGTTTGCAGTATGGAAGCAAAGTATATCTGCAACATCAAGAGCATATTTGAATTGGTTGAAATTTCTCACAACTGTAGCAGCCTTTCTCTCAACTTGTAAATCAGATAAGTTATACTTTGTTGCAGTATTGTTTTCTATTTTTTGGATTATCAATAAAACCAAGCACATGTAAGACCTCTGAAGTCTGAGCTAATATTTATTGATCAAATTTTACAGGCTAATTAATCAAGTTTCAATTTCCAACGCAGGTTTCAAAGTTTGACTTGATTCTCTATCATGATTATTTTCTGCCGTGCTACGAGGAGATAGCTCACAAGAGACCACTGGTTTGTTGATAGGGCTTACACGGTCACCATTGTCATAGGTTTATTTATTAACAAGAAAGTGAAAATTGATGTCCACATGTATTATCAAACAGCTGAGTAACCCAACATTAATTTCTCCTTGTTTTTGGCAACATTTCATGATATCCATGAGACAAATTTACTCTGGCCTCCTTCACAGTGACTTTCGGTCCATAAATATGTACATTCAATAACATAGAGAAAAGTTGAACATTGAGAAACAAAACATATCCATAAGTACCTGAAGTGATATATGGACCAAGTGTGGCAAGGGATAGAAATATTACAACAACTGTGCAGAGAAATCCTGTGCTCCTAGAAACTAAATTAAAACATCAATGTGTGAATACTTTGTACTTCTAAAAACAATTAAAAATTGAAAAACACAAATATTGAGTAGTATTTCATTGTCCCTGAATCATAAGAACCTTTATGATGTGCATTTCTTTTTCTCCTATTTGCATTTTTTTATGTTGCTCAGGAAAGGGTTGAGTAGCATTATGTAAAGACCACGGCATGCCAGATAGAAATCACATCAGTGATAGTATGAAGCATGAGCCAAAGATTAGTTTATGACTGCTCTAGCCCATTATGATTCCAATTTCCTATCCAACCTTGATGTTTCTTCACTTCTGCCTATAAATACTATCAACAGAAGTGATGTATGTTGATGTAGATCTCTTAAAGGCAGATAATACATTCAAAATCAAATCAAAACATAACATTCAACACTTTCAAAAATGACCAAATCTTCACATTGAATCAGGACAACGTCAGGCAATTGCATTGTAGTGAACCGCCTGAATCGTGCAAATAAAACAGTCCTACTATTCAATTATTCAGGTCTAACACATAAAAGTTACAATGGACACAAACAGGGCTTAATAGTCCAAGGAGTTGAAGGGGAGGGGGAGGAATGGGGGGGTAGAAATGGGACTAACTACTGAAGGATAACTAAGGTTTCATTTTGGGAGCGGTGCAAGCATGCATCCAAATTAATGTAAGTAAAGCGTGAGTTTGGAGAAAATACGACATCATTAAGGACTTGTACATCAAACAATTAAAGGGAGCAGAAGAGAGGCAATAATCCAGTCAAAACAAAAACCATATTTATACACCAGTAAATACTGTTTGAAGCTAAAAACCAACACTATGCAAAGACTGCAAAAAGGACTTCATAATATTTTATATGACTTAAGAAAGGGTGTTTGAGAGGATAATAATAAGAAGAAAGAAGCGTGAAGTAGGCAATACTTCATCTTACCCCAATAGCATGAAATGCAAAAAGGTTTAAGGAACTTTGGAGAGAAGCATTTAAACCACTGCAATGGTAGTTGACATTGACTGTTTACCCATCTGTAATCTACTCCACAACTTTTGTTCATTTCCATTTAGTGACTAATTAGAAAAGGTTAAACCGTGTCCATTCACCTGATAGACAAGGTGAATCACAGTTTGTGCATTACCATGACACAAGAGCATATTAACAGCCTTTTTCTTCCGTTCCTTATTGTCTTCCCTCATACAACCAAGAAATCACAAAGCAGGCAAGATATATTAAGCAAAGGAAGGGAGAGACTTTGATACTATAAAGAGACTAACACTGCAGTCCCAACTGCATGCAGACATACCAGGATCAAAACACTTACTTGACGCCTAACTTTACTGCCACACGATGCCAGTGCCACTTGCCAAGTTCATAGCTACAGAAGGCATAGGTAAATTAGTAAGAACATGAATATTCAGTGGGCTGGATTACCCAGGGTAGATTGCCAAAACAAATGGTTAGTACAAAGAATGTTAGTTCTGGCTACAATAAGGTATCAATTACATTTCCCATAAACAGAATTGTCTCTGGATGCCAAAGTAAACCTTATAATTTGCAGTTATCAAAGCAAACGACTGTGCAATCTAAGAGTGGAGAGTCTTCTAATCAATAGAAGCCCTTCTTCAGTAATTTCATTCAACACACAGAAACCGAGTTAACATCAAAGAATTGAACATCTCATACAGAAAATGTGACACCCTGATATTAAATGACTTTCCCCAATGATGTAGAATGCATTTATTATCTTTAATACCAATAGATTCTTTCCCAATATTAACAGCATCCAAAGTAATGAAAGGACATTTGAAAATAAACAAGTAATAAATATTTGACAACTAAATATACACCAAATTGCAAAACTTACAGCTCCAGAAGAAACCAAACATTCATTTTCAGAATCTTATTTTCCTTTTTAATCTGTTGTATTAGTTTTACAATTTTTAGCAAGCCTCAGCTTTAATTTGCATATTTTGCTATGATTTGTAACAGTTTATTGCAATAACACTTCTATCATATTCAATACTACCCAAGAGCCCCCCGCCCCCTCCCCACACACACACACTTTTGTGGTTGTGAAAATGATTTAAACAAAACAAAAACATGGTCACATCTTGTCAAAGTAATCAACAAATTAACCAGAACCTAGTTAAGGCAGTGTTATGTAATGGGATGTAAATATATTACATGTTAGCAGTAAGACTTAGAGTTACTTCATGTTTCACATACACTTTTGTTATTTCTTAATCTTCTTGAATATGTAGTATTCAGAGTTCTTATTGTGAATGTTCTTGTATTCCTTCATGAGCTATTACTTTATTGAGTACTTGCACTGCTTTCTTGTTTGGTCTTTGTATTGATTTGATAATTGAGTTAATAAAAATGGAGAATTCCATGACGTGAAGTCAATGGTTTGATCGTGATTCCTTTGTTGCTGCATCACTTGATAACTGTGACTACATTAACACTAGACTTCAAAGATGAAGCTCTGTTGCTTAAAGTAATCTCCACTTTCCATTTTGCAAATTTTTGAGCTTCAAATTCCAAATTCCATAACAATACTAGTTGCTACCTTCACCAGGAATGTTTCATTTAAAGAAACAAAGGAGGTTTGGAAAGTAACCATTTGCTCTTTTACATGTGATGATTGATGTCTTAATTTCACATCTTTCAAACTTATGTTGAGTAAAACTGGAATGCTTCCTAAAACAACACAAACTTCTGCTTTTCGAACCCCAAAAATGGACAAACTAGAACTGAGAGAAGTCCTAAAGATGAAACACTAATTTTGAGTCTGGAAGTAGACAAAAGTGCAGAACTCTTCCCATGTTCCTGTCCTCTCCTCCGAGAATGGGATGAACTTTAGAGAGACAGGTAAAATTATAAGGAGTAGGTCAATCGTTATTTTAGAGTATCTCTTAAAGATTAAATGGACTATTTAGAGAATGTTTGTAAATCTGACATGATGTGACCAGTTTTATCATTTCTAGCAATCCAGGACAAGCTGTGAATACATTTTAAAATGACATTTATTAGAGACAAAAGAGAAAGGGCTATAGTTATCAAACAAAGTGAGTGTCTTCCTAGTCAAGCTGTAGATTCTAAAGAAACAGAGCATACATGTCAATTTCATAAACTGGAGGAATGTAGCAACATAAATTTGTAGAGTAGTGGAATTAATGTTAAAAACAGGGGGACATGCTATTTAATTCAAATAGGCTAAATTATACATACGAAAAAAATCAAACATAGAAATAATATAATGACTGCCAGCCTACTCTAACGAGTTTTTTTATAAAAAGACTGGGATGACAATTCATACATGAAGGCAAAAAAGGATGACTTCATATCAAAGGAAAAGAGAACTAAAGAACTGAAACAAATTGGGATTATACAACAAATTCAATTAAACAATGTTAAACCTCAAGTATTGCAGCACTTTAATTTCCAACAAAAATTGATAACAATGAGTGTAGCTAGCCATTTCACTAGCTACACCTGTAGTTACCCATAATAAACACACCTACTCTGTCACTTAAATCATTCCGCAACTCTCTGCAACTCTCATGCCAATCCCAAACAAGATGAAAAAGTGATTACATTTGGCTTTCAAATTAAGAGTGAAAAAGTTCTTGAAGTTTACATGCAGCTATGGTGACTTTGTTAAAATGCACACTTAAGTAAAAATCTAAATCTTCTGACCTTACCCCACCCCCATTAAATGCATCAACTAGTCATTGGACTGCTTTGAGGTGCGGCTTTTTTTTATTTGGAAAGTACTGAGACCCCAGTTTTGTTTAATTTCATCAAAGAGTACCAATAACAGATTAAAATTTAAATGATATTCAAGAGTGACTTGAACAGGCAAGCTGGAAAAGGTGTAACGTAAAATAATAATTATGCAAAACAGTGCTTGAATATGCATGATGTAGCAAGACATGACATATGATAAATTCACTGTACCTCCATGAGAAGCTGTAATGGTAAAAGGTACAACAGAGAACAGGAATGAGTCACATGACTGACATGTAAATATACTACAGGTGAATGACACTAAAACAAGGACAGGTCACACCAAGTAAACCCAACAGTCAGATTAGAAGATATGATTATGGAAATTAGCCTGATATATCTCAATCCATGAAATGAATGAACAGACAGTTCCAGCAGAATCCATGAGTAAGACGTTACAGGGTATAACATACAGCAGCAGTGGAAAATGAAGATGATTTCTGAAAACAGTTTATTTGATTTGGTATATTACAGAAGTGTACAGCAGCACACTGCTGCCCTCAAATAGAAGATGGGTGTTCACTAATGAACAGTCATTCCGATAGAATAACCTCACTTAATAACATTATTCTGAATCACATATATAACCTTGGTAATTAAAATCAATTTTAACGCTAACGTATTTAGCTTCGATAACTGAATCTAAGTTATTAATCAATTATGAATTCAGTCTGCAATATATTAGAGTGTTATTAATAGATGATTTCACTATGACACAATGCAACTTACATCATGCATAATCATGGCAAACCTTCATGCTCACACTCAAGCAGTTATTTACCAATTAAACTATTTTTGTCTCAAGCAAAAGCCCAGAGCTAGTATATGACATCATGGCTAAAATACTGCATTGCAGGACTGTTAGAGTAAAACACTATTAAAAGAAACATCCACAAACAAAACTAATTCCACAAATCTGGATTTGGGTCATACTCTACCTTACCAGTCTTGGGATCAATGTAAAATGATTGCAATAAATGACCTAGAATACTTGTAACAAATATTTGTTACCATGGTTAAATAACAAAATTAGAAAACCTTACCTAAAATATTGAAGTTATAACAGAACTTCAGGGTTACATGACAATAAATGTTAGTTTAGATTTTCACTTTAGGGAAGCATCTCATAGGCACTCTTAGATCATTGCTGAATGATGGTTGCTAGCCATTGTAATAACCATAGCAACAGATGGATATAATGAGTGAGTGTCCCTGAGTCTGTACACAGATGTATTGGAATATGATATCCACTCTTCCCTGCAGAATGTCTAAACTTCAAGTGAACTCTTTCTATCTGATATCAGATTTCCAGTTGGTCTGATGTAACCTGACCAGTGGCCTCTGCATATAGGTTACATGATATTCATATCTGTGTCATAAATCTTATACTATTGACATTCTTTTCACAGCGATCTATTAAGTCTCTCTCTCTTACAAGTCATCAATGCTATGCGCTTTAAAAACTGCTTAAATTGAAAAACAAAATGTGTTTTATGTACTTGTAATTCTTTGACTTTGGTGTCTCACTATGTGTCTTGTCTCTCTTCTCCTTGTTACACAACTTAATGTGTTCCACATTTTTCTAAACAATAGCTACATGTTTACATGCCAACCAAACTTTGACCTAACCATACCCCTTACAACAAATAAGGTAATCACATGAATCAACCTATAGAGCCAATCCAAATATTATATTGTGCCCTAGCATATACCTTCATCTCATTTGCCAGGGAATGTCAACCACTGTAATTGAGTCTAAGAGACCCACACATTGATCTGTTGTTCCTCTCAAAGATCTTTTGTTATGTAGTTGTATATTCATTTGTTCATGTTGCATAAGAACAAGTTATTAATCACAATATTGCACAGAAAAACCAGCTTGTACTAAAGTATAGTCATAACACTTAGTTGTCCAAATATATTCTTCAAAAGGAGTAACTACCACTGTGAAGATTATACATAAAGACCTCAAGCACTCAAGGAAGACACTAAGCAGACATAATTATCAACTAACATTTAAAGACTATAGATTTTAGTGAACAAGAGAAGTTACTGATGATCTAAGAGTGTCTATAGGAGGTGAGACACACATAGAGAGCAGGTTTGAAAACATTCAGTACAACAGTTGACATGGACAAGCTATTCAAGTTAGATTTTGAACAGTATGAACATATGCTGTTGGTAATTACCAATAAAACATTATTTACTACATAAAAAAAGACAATAGACCTTCACAAAGAAGTAGGTGGACCTACTATTTTTGCTGTTGACGCTGCTTCTGTAGTGATTGATTCAACCAATCATTACAACACACAATACCAACTGGTGATAGCAGAGACTGATGTCCAGGTAAACTATTCCTTTTGTGGTACTGAATTTATATCAACCTCTTGATGCAAACTTAACTTTTGTTATTATGTACATCATTTTTGTTCTTGTAAAATAACATACCTGTTTCCAACATTTGGTGAACGTAGTTCTGGTGTGCTACCTTGGAATGCAATCTATGAAATCAATAAACAGAATTGTCAATTATTATTGGGAATCATTGGCTTGCCCAAAAGAATGATATACAATATGAAAGAGGAACCAAAAAGTTCCATTCTCAACTACCTGTGGCAGTTTACTGTATTGTGGATGTTGGTAATATGTTAATACATCATACTGGTGGCAGTTTACTGTATTGTGGATGTTGGTAATATGTTAATACATCATACTAGTGGCAGTTTACTGTATTGTGGATGTTGGTAATATGTTAATACATCATACTAGTGGCAGTTTACTGTATTGTGGATGTTGGTTATATGTTAATACATCATACTAGTGGCAGTTTACTGTATTGTGGATGTTGGTTATATGTTAATACATCATACTAGTGGCAGTTTACTGTATTGTGGATGCTGGTAATATGTTAATACATCATACTAGTGACAGTTTACTGTATTGTGGATGCTGGTAATATGTTAATACATCATACTAGTGGCAGTTTACTGTATTGTGGATGCTGGTAATATGTTAATACATCATACTAGTGGCAGTTTACTGTATTGTGGATGTTGGTAATATGTTAATACATCATTCTAGTGGCAGTTTACTGTATTGTGGATGTTGGTAATATGTTAATACATCATACTAGTGGCAGTTTACTGTATTGTGGATGTTGGTAATATGTTAATACATCATACTAGTGGCAGTTTACTGTATTGTGGATGTTGGTAATATGTTAATACATCACACTAGTGGCAGTTTACTGTATTGTGGATGTTGGTAATATGTTAATACATCACACTAGTGGCAGTTTACTGTATTGTGGATGTTGGTAATATGTTAATACATCATACTAGTGGCAGTTTACTGTATTGTGGATGATGGTAATATGTTAATACATCATACTAGTGGCAGTTTACTGTATTGTGGATGTTGGTAATATGTTAATACATCATACTAGTGGCAGTTTACTGTATTGTGGATGTTGGTAATATGTTAATACATCATAGATTTCTTCACTGACTTTCTCTACTTTAGTTATACACAATATTTTATGTTCGATGTCCCTACGTTCAATAAAAATCGTTGAACAGCTAAAGTTATAAACAATTTCTTATGTTCGATGTCCCTAGGTTCAATAACAATCGTTGAACAGCTAAAGTTATACACAAGTTGGCCGTTTTCTCTAAGGACCATCCATCAATGGTCAATCAAGCAAAGGGGGGACATCTCATTATTATAAAACTAGAATGATAAAAAGAGAGAGAACATGTATCCACAAATTAAATCAGTTATCAATACTTCACTCAAACCTAGACTCAAAATACCTCTTTTCACAGCCAAAGCTGCCCTTCTTTCATAACACAAACTAAGCAAAACTATCGATTTACATGTCTTTGCAAGAAGGAGTAGAGACTATACGTATATCACATGAGCATGGTGGTATCACCAAATGGATACATTTCCACCGAGCTGAGGCAAAACATACCTTTGGGAATGATTGTGAGGGGAACTGGAGTGAATGCTGGTCACTGTTTGGACGGGGCTTTTCTCGGAGTGACTGAGTGTAATTCACTGCAGAAAGAACGTGAAAGTAACATTACAATCTTGGTAACTTTACAATCATTTAGATTACATCAAAGCTCACAATGCAAATAAGCACACAATTAAGGTACCTGGCATATTAAATTGGCTTTAGATATCCACAAAACAAAAACTAAGAAAATAAAAACAACCAGTGATGAGACAATGAGCTACGTTCTCAACAATACCAGCAGTGTGTTATAACAAGGTACAAATAGGAATGAGAGTGGAGTGAGTGGGTTGGGGGGGGGGGGTAAGACAAAGTAGACTGTAAACAAACCTCCCTTTAAATAATGAATCTTAACACAGGTCCCAGGATATAAGTGGAGTTGGAGGGGGTGGGGGGGAGGGGTGGAGAAGTTTCTTTTTATACATATATTAGTATAACAAGTGCATGTTCAGTTCAATTCTTATTGATGATCTCTTTTTCACTGTTTATCAGAACACAAAGTTAAATACTTACAGCTATTACCCTGAAGCTTGGAGTTAAACTTTTCCCTTATAGCACTCCCTGAAGACTTCTGCATCTGCTGAAAAATATGAAAATGCAACACTATTGTCAGTATGCATATTACAACAGAACACATCAAAGCAAATCAAAGGAGAGGGAAATGTTGATGCAGGCAATAAGTAACAATTGTTATCCCGACTAAATCAAATTGCCCGCACTGGGTTTCTGCTGAGGTAGAACCTTGCCGAGAGATTGGGTAACATTTAGGAAGATAATCCGAGAAGAACTATCAATCTGACCGCCTGGTTGCCAAGACAAATGATTTTATTAGGATGAAATATGAGATAATCATTAGATTAGACAGGATATTGTGAAATGTGATCAAATTCACCTGGAGGTGAACAACTGAGAGGATTCAGACAAATAAACATAAATAGCATCCTCAAACTGCATCAATCTTATGTGAGATACAAAGGCTATCGACATGTCATGAAGAAAACATCCTAGCAGAACCTTTCGGCAGCTTTATTCAAAGACAGTAAGTAACAATTGAATGACTAGTCACACTAACTTACAGTTTTTGGATGTTTGGTTAACTTGCTGCATTGTCCCACGTTCTCTTTACACGATGCGTTGTTGTGAACATTAGCAAAGCAGGCTTTGTGAAAATGAGATGAAAAGGAATTATCAATGGTGCAAATGAAAAAAAAATATGAACTCTGTTCATTACTTAAATCATTTCTTTTACAGTGATTTACTTTTACATACTTCTATCAATAAAATTCTATTCAACCTTTTGTTTATAATTCACTACCATAGGCCCAATTACTAGAAGAATACAAGGCTCTACTTTCAAGGGAATTGGTCTCACCTGTACATTGAAAAGCTGGCTTATTAACCAACGGTTTACCACAGCAGTCACACATGGTGGAGTTTGAATAGGAAGTGGCCACAAACTGATGAATTCTTCCCCTCTCCTTGTCTCCTCCACGATCAACCTCATCTTTATCTTTATCTCGGTCTTTTTCTTTGTCTTTGTTTTTCTGCAATAAATACAAAACAACAATATTTATAAATGAACTAGATTAATAATACACTGCTCACCTCTGTAAATGAATACAAAAATCTGACCAATTTATGTATAAAACCAGCTTAGAGATTTAGTTTTGAACTTTACGTTTCACAGATATGATATCACATGTTTAATATGTTAATGATATGCAAGAAAACTACACAATTCATTGATAAAGGTTTACCTCTCCCCCTTGATGTGGGCATAGTTGTGATATATTTCATAGCATATTATTGGCAGGAAGAACCAGTTCATGTAGGACTTGTTTTTAGTTACCTTTTGTAACCTGTTACCTTTTTGGTTCTGCCTGCAGAATGTTCTAAGACATGTTGGATGACATTAACATTGGATGTGAAGGTACTTACAAGATTGTATTATGGGCGAACTGTTCAACTACATTGTTTCTTTCTAAAACTGTTGTAAGAATAAAGCAAAGTTCAGCAGTCTTCATTTTCACAAATGCTATGTTACTTAACACAAAGTGGAGAGTCAATGGAGTGGTTAGGTATAAAACTGATTATACAGACTGCATGCATTAATGGGGCAAGCTCAGAGAATGGTCCTTATAGAGTATCTCCTGTGGTTATCTTTGACAATATGCTGTAGTCATGGAAATGAGTACCCGGAGCACCAATTAAAAAGAGTGCTACCCATCCTTTGGTAAAAGCCCCTACGTGGTTCTCCATTTTCTGTTTTATTTTGATTTGAATCAATGAAAGGGAGGGAAATATTCATGTATATTCTTCCTTAATGTCATCATTTGGTGATTGTCCCTTCTATATTGATCTGTGTGAGTGTAAAAGTTTATCTTTTCTCGGGCAAGAAAGTTTTGCCCAAATTCATTCATTCACTCTTCCATTTGCACACTTTACTGTATAGTATTAACATCCTTCCGTATTGTGTACTTGCACGATTTAAATGCAACAAAACTTGACATTGGGTACTCTCAGGCAGCTCGTGAGTTGATCACCCTTGTGTCGAATTTAGTGGAACGGTCCCACTAAAGCTGAACAGAACTTTTCCATGCTTGAAAGAATCAAGCACCATGTGATTTGTCCGTAATAACACAAGAGGACATCACCATTTAATAATAAGGGTTGATTGATGTCATCTCAATGAACTTTCCAACTAATCTATAAATAGCTGGGACCCTCCTGGAGTGCTATAGCCTTTATAGTGCACAGTAATGAATGAACAGGTTGGATAGGCCTTATGCAAGTATGGTATTGCTGTGCCGTATAAGTGATACAACTTTCTAGTATGACAGTTTTGTTTTGCAAACAAATGCTTTGAGGAATACCTCAATAACACGAACCACATTTTCAAGGGTTATTTGTGCAATTGCACTGTTAGGCTTGAAAGGCAATAGTCTTTTTCATAGATCACTGCAAAACATTGCATGTGTTGATTTTAAAAAGTAATTTAAGGATATAGTAGTAAATACAAATATGAAGCCTTGTAGTATAAATCAGTTCCAGAGTTCAAGGAACAGTTGTTTACAGTCTAACCATATACATGACTGAAGGCCTGCACAGCCTAGTTATATTAGTCTTATGTATTCCCTATAGTATAGGCTGAGTTTGGTTTTAGGTTGAATGCGTAATGAACATGTACCTGGGGGACAGACCGAAATTAGTAATCGGGTACCCAGGAGCAAATTCTTGGACCATTCCCATCACTAATATGTTGCATGTACAAAAGATCATCCTTTGTCTTGCGCATATGTCTTACCAATAGAAATAGCAAAACTTTACCTTTTTTTCCCGTTTAGAAACTTTTAGAAAGCTTAACTTTCTCAGCATAGGATTCCGGGATGAGTTCTCTGCTTCTGCAAAACACAACAAGCACATTATTTTTCTGCTTTCCTCAAGTACTGATTTTTGCTTTCATGGCACTCCAAAAACGTTAATTAATCAAAGGCCTCAAATCAGAATAATAAACGATGACAAAAACAGAGAAAGCCTATTCCAGATTGATCTATTATTCCTTTT
>JAIPMN010000153.1:0-17161 GCA_020650975.1 Apostichopus californicus | reverse complement strand
CCCCCCCCCCCCCCCATCTCCCCTAAGACATTTGAGGTATCACCAATTACCTCAGCTATAGTTAGAGCGAGGTGAGTAAACTTTCAGCTAATGTTTGCATGAGATGACAAACTCAGGGTGTGCAGACTTTCATGATAACTTATATAGGTCAGTACTACATTGATGGTCTTGTTCGGCTGTTACCGACTGGAATTTTCCTGAGAAACCCTCAATTTTGTTCAGGTGGGGGAGAGGGGAGGATAAACACCATTTAGGAATATGGCTGTATGGTGGAAACTATACATTCCACAATAGTATCAATGTCATCACCTTGTCCAATCCCCAATAATGAGCAGTTGCTTATAATTCTAAATCTACTGGTTCAAAACAGAAACTTTCATGCATGGTAAAAAGTTCAGATTGTATCATATACTGGCACTGAGCAACAAACTTCACTTTGTAATTTAAAGATAGATACATGTTTAAAAGATATTAGAAATGATATTTGGAGCTGTATGTTGCATTGGGTAGTAACTTTGTGTCACATTGATCAGGCCATGTAATAGTTACACATAGGTGAAACCCCTCGATCTAAATAAGGAAGCTAGATTGATAACACAGAAGCAAACAGCCATAGTGATTACTTGCTACATTATTAATGAGAACATGTACACAGTATATACAGGGTTCTTTAACTTAATCAGGTGGATCCACCTACAAATTATGACCGTAATCCATGTTTTACTGTTGGAGTTCTGGTCATTAAAGGTTTTCCAGACTTTGATCTCTGTTAACCTCAAATAACTTTTGACCGCAACGAGAAGATACTAATTTATGTTACTCTCCAAGGGGGACCAATATACTAAATATAAAGTTGGCTGAAACTTTTCTGGAGGCCTTTAGATTTTGATATATGGTGACATCAGATGACCTTTGAACTCTAAAACACCCAATATGGTTCTTAACACAATATTCTATTATTGCAATTGTAAACCTATGAATTTTACACCTAACTTCATTACTCCATGAATGAGTTTGGTATATTTCAGTGGAAGATTATGTTTTTCAGGTTTCCATTCTTTAATGGTCAAGTTTTCTTTGAGTGAAAATCTCAGAAGTGTTTATCATGTAACAACCTATTGTTATTACTCCCTACTATAATAAGGGCAACATGTATTGGACAAAACAATGAAAGCAAAAATGAGAGATAACCAAGTCAAATGTTCCCCATGCAATTCCCACAATTATCAATATTAAACTTGAATACTGGATTAATATGGCTAAGATTATGAGAACCATGTGATCAACAATTACCTAATAGTTCTCAACACCATCTTTAAGGGATAACAAATGTAACATAAATCAAGGCAAATATTAAGAGAAACATTTTGACAATTCATTCCTCTTCTTGTATCTCCACAGATATAGTACTTAATATACATTACAAAATTACAACCACTGGACAGTTTACAGATATATTACTTATACATTACAAAATTACAACATCTGGAGAGTTTAAAATGAGACTTACGCGAGCCTTTTTCGTCGATCTCGGGGACAAAGTTGGTTGGGTCACTAAGGAATTCAGTGAGTGATAGCCGTGCCTGCCTTTTCTTCTCTGCCTCTACAGGATCTTCCAGGCTCCCCTCTGGAAGAACGCTATTGATGATATTACACCTGGGGAGGATGGGAGATGGTGGAATAATCCGGATCATAAGTGGAATGTTTTCAGCATACATCTCCATACTGTAAGTCAGTATCTCTGCTACAAATGTCTCCATATTTACACCCCACCCTCTCCTTGTTATGAATCCATATTACACCCCACCCTCTCCATAATATAGCTGAGCATTCAGACTGGTACACTAGACTTGAATACTCTACTACTTGTGTCAATTTTGATTTCCAATAATCACTCTGCCATGATGAATATTACTAACTCATGCTTCATTATATTTTGTTAAACTATCTGGTACAGTTCTAATGCTCAGTTATGTCTGTACAGTTCTTGATGGCTGTAAACTGTGATATTCTCGTCTAAGTCTCCAACTAAGAGTATCTACATGATTTTGAAGTCTCTTGACACTTGAGTAGTCTTCACATCTTGATAATTTAGCTGGAAGCTGAGTACAGATATTTTAGCTGGAAGGGTTATGGTAGAGTCCTATTGAATGTAGTGTAAAACTATGCAAGATGTGTTCAATGACAGCACACAGTCAAATTGCAATGAGACCAATAACTCCTTGTTGAAAAAAATTCAGGTTAAATTGCTCTTTAACTGTCACATAAAAATTCTTTTGATCTGTTGTGCAATATACAAAAGTGACAAAAGTCTCATCCAAAATATGGCTGGTCTGAATAAGGCTTTGAGATGGAACTTCCTATCCGTGACAGCAATTCATTCGAATAATGTTATCCATTCAACATACCGATGCAACACACATTTATTCCAACAGTACGTAATCCAAGAAACGTGATTGAATGATTCCCATGTCTAAGATATTTGAAGATGGTCATTGTCTTTTATTCCTATCTGCAATATTCGTGACAATTGATCCAAGTTAAGAGTTCCTTAAGTACTATACTCTATACTGAACCAACCAACTGAATATAACATTAAGACTGAAAATAATAATTCCAACAATTTCATTAGTCTGAAAGGAGATTATTAAACCACATAACACCTCCCATATTCACATGCCAAGCATTTAGAACTGACTTAGCCCACACTTAATGATACAGAGAGGTTGCATGTGGTAATTAAGATAAAATTGATCATCAGGAATAGCTTTAATAGGTGCAGGAATGTGTCCTGCTGTGCTGCATTTAACAGGTTTGAGCAAGAACATGGGGCAACTCACTGGAAATCTCTTGACCTTTTCATTTAATTACCTTGCATTCAATTACAACAGGTATGAATGCCAACTAAACTAGCAATGTCTGTCAAAGTGAAAGTGGAGACCAGGAATAAGCATTTGTACATACAACCAGTCTGCTTCAGAATTACTTAATGAACCACAAACTAGGAAACATTAAATTCTTAACAGAAACATTGAAATACTAATCAAGAGATATATGTTACACACTGCTACAGGAAATACTTGGAAGTATTGGCAGCAAATACCATTGAGGAAGGAAAGTTGAATGGGTCAACCTGATAAATTTACTCAGTAATTGGAAGCATAGTATGTGACATAAGGAATTCAAACTTGCAGTGAACAATATGAAATAATTTGCACTTCAGAGATTAACGTCAAAGAAAGATGGATTGTTTTCAAGTATTCTATCATATTGTGCTCAATAATGTAATTTGAAAACTCAGGGCTCATTAAGTCCAAGCTGTCATTTCTTGGAAAGGATCAATATTCATTATGGCACACATTGAAACCATCTGCCATAACATATTACTATAAAATTCACTCTTCTCACCCAAATTCAACCATTCCAAGTTTATCTGCAAAAAGATGGCAATTTTTTTTTTATCTCAACATCAAATTACTTTTCTTTAAGCTTGTGTAGTCTTTTCACTTTAAGTTTGCAAAGGAATGGTAATGGATGGGAAGTGACAAAATAGGTCATCCATATTGCTGAACAATTGTCAGAGCTTTAAAACTATGCTAACCCAGTCATGCCCTTGTTGTTTTAAACAATAACATCAACCAAATAGCACCTTCAATAATCCTGTTTATGTTATGAAAAGGACAATGATGAGTGAAGCAACTACAATGTTAGTGAGGAATATACCAGATTAAAACAAAAAGTGTTTAATCTGTTGAAAGCAGTCCCAAAAGTTAATATGACACTATGCAAAAGCAAAGGGACAAATCAAAACATGAGTGAGGTAGATAAAAAGTTTACAATAAATTATATTTTACCAGATGATTATGCTAGTTATCTCACACATTAAACTTGACTAAATAGCAAAGCAAAAACATGAAAGAGCAAAAGCAAAGCAAGAAAATTAAGGCAAAGAAAGATTTAGCTGGTATTGTCCACTCTGGGAGCTTTCAATAAATAGTGGCAGCAGACATGATTAAAGATTAAATGGTCAAGTTTTTGCAGTTACTGTTGTAAACAAACCAAAAACCCATCAATACTCTCTGAGCACAAACATCCAACATTAAAGAGTTTTCAACTTCCTACAAGGGGCCAATTATTGGACTGGAAAGAAACCTGATCTGATGAGATACTTGCAGTTCAAGGAGCTATATATCCATGAATTTTATACAATGGGACCTCAGTGGTACTTGTTTATTAGTTAGTTACAAGAAGAAAGAAATAAATTACCAATACTGAATGAAAAATACAGTAGATAGTTGGACAGATTGAACATCTAAATTTCTCCTTATTTCTGAAGGGCAATCAATTTGTTAAAACCTTATTCAAGAGTAGTATCAGCAGATACAACACAGAATTCAATGGGAAAACATTACAACTTTAATAACTTTTGTAACTTTTAGAGTTTCTGCAACAATCGACAGCAAATGAACAAGACTTCAAATAAAGTTAACAACACAAAAGAAATGACTCTTGATGCCACATGCCCAGTGCAAAAATTGAGTAAAACTGAAGCATACAGGATTGATATATATATATATATATATATAATGCCACTTTCTTGGTCCATTATCTTTCATACAGTAATTTATGCATTTTAAAGTTTGCACTTATTGGACTTCAGTCTCTCTTGTTGAACAATTCTTTTGACTATTGCTGAGCTAGTTTGTCAATGAATGGTTAATTAAATTTATATCACAATACTCACAAAAAGTATTTGCTACATGTTATAGATAGGGAAAGGTTGTTAGAAACAGTTGAGGATTGCTGAGGGTTACAAAAGAAAACAATGCAAAGAAGCTTTTATTTTATGAATCCTGTAGGCTAGCTATTCGGGGATGAGACTAAACATCTAACAAGACATCAAGTAACAAAAGCCAGGAAAGCACAATACCAAGAACAAATAACATCTACAAGACACTAACACTAGGGTAAGTCACTGGAAGCACAATGTAACTATGAGTAGCTGATATATGAACTATGCTGCATACCCCCCCCCCCCCAATACACACATTTTTAATTTAACTGTATTGCTTTTTGGCTGTAAGAAGTAGTTTCAATCCATGTGACATTGATCAAGAGTTGACAATGATATGAAATAATGCAATATATTAACATTTTCTGTGCCTTTGTTTATTTACTTTGGCCAAAATTATGTTTGCAGTGGATATGTGCTCTGTAAATGATATGCGATATCAAAGCTGTATGCTAAGTTCATATGGTTGAGTATCGCACCAAAACGGGAATGAAAGCAGGAAATAGATACTAAAGCTTTGCTTTTATTCCAAATGCCAAGGTAACAGAGGAAGTGGAATTATTTCCCGTTTCAGAATCAAGGTTTCATTTTCCCATTTGCATTTCATTCTCACTTTGCAATATGATAAGGAGATCAAATAAAATATTGCCTGAGTTGATAGCAAGCAATTTTTTTGGCTTTAAATTTGTCCTCACAACCCCAAATTTTGTATAGGTCAGATGTCAGCTAGTCAAGTGACTACTGGAGGATGAGGAGGAGGAGAGGGGCCACATCAAAATGTACCTGTCAGATGGGGAGGGGTCCGAGAGGTACCTGGAGGAAGCTGGAGGCTCATCTGATGGAACACTGTCTCCTGAATCATCTCTACCAAATGAAACAATTGAAAGTGACTGTGATCTTCTGGATTCCAGAACCCACAAAGCATGCAAAATATAAAAACAATAAATCAATATGTGAGTTGAGGTTATAAATAAAGAGCAGCTGAGTGCAGTGTCAATAAGATGCGACTCTTAAACCCGGCGATAGCTGCAAACCTGTGAATGTTAGCAAAGGAATTCAGATAAACCGAGTTTGCTTTATTAAATAGTATTGCTAAATGTGCAACAACCGATACTTCTTTTCTGGTTACTACTATGTGCTCATCAACTAATGTGATACTCTACACACAAGTGCCATGTACTACCTAATGGATAACTGAATTAGAACTGACAAGAGTACAGTGACAAATGATAATAAGGATCAATATAGGCAAGCTACAAAGCTTATGAAAAAATAGGATTCAGGCCTCCAAAGACTTATCTATACTACTAGCCATTTGTTATGCCTGACTTAAATTCTTCTCATCAATAAGCAAAATTAAAACTGTTTTAGCCTCCATGCAGATTTTTGTGCAAGTTGTTTCCCTAGGGCCATAAGTACTCAACTTTTAGGAATTGCCCAAGCTTAACAGTACTAGGCTAAGTCTGTCTTCATTATCGATGATCAACAGACACTTGGAGAGTTGGACAAGAAACCAACACATGAGCCTCATCTATTGCCACTTACATCCCATTATAATACACAGTCCTCAAATTCAAACACTAATTCATTCTCACTTGTATTTTTCAGTTTAAGAGGAGTGGACACTATAAGCAATTAACTAATGTAGTTGTTGTTAGTAAAACCATGGCTTGTTTGTTCTTCATATGCATTACCATCATAGATGTTTTGTCTGACAGGAATCTTACCCCCCCCCCCCCAGCATATACCGTATTCAATGAGTCTTCCAAGCTAACAGAACTGATTACATCTCTTAACACATCCTTGCCTTGGGTTTCTCTCAGCTTGCATACATTAATTGCATTGGTAACAAAGAAGCTGGATTATATTGTTTATATGTATGCTGATGGATTAAATTTCTTCAAAAGCCAAAGTTATATAAATGGAATATAAGTCAGCAAGTTATGGTTCAAGTAAACCGAAACAAAACAGTGGATATTTGTAATAAATTTTTCTGAATACATCTTCACCAAAGGAGCGAAAATAAGAAGGTTAAAGGAGAAGCATATTCAACAATCATCATCTCCATCTCATAGAAATGTGAACAAACTTGTGTCTCACTTGTTAGAATTCCTTACATGGTTGGGAGACGGTTCTTCATTGAATAAGACAATGATGGTTGAGATGTCTGCTTTAATGTCAGTTGTGAAGAGTATATATACATTGCACATGTGGCGGGTGTACAATTATTGTTAATCTCACCCTGAATTCCCAACAAACTGAAATACTAAAGTAACTAAAAGTAGAAACTTACGACCGGGCTTCAAACATGGAAGCACTTTTCTGTTTTCCTGCAAAAATGATGAGAAATGATATGGTTTTCTATGAATGTCTATAAAATTATCTAACTATTGTGACAATCAGATGCAGTTCCTCGGGGAGGGGGATGTTCACCCCCTCCTATTCATCCCCAGACAAAACTTAACAACAGTTATCAGCACAAACTTGCATTTAGACCTACTTAGAGACCTACATTATATCCTAAATATACCTCAGAATGTCTTATTTTTCAATCAAACATTTCAGTTTTTCTAGTGGGGGACCCCAGACACTGAACATTAGAATTGGCTTCAATGACCACAATACCACACCCCCCTTCCTTTTCAAAATCCTGGATTTGACTCTGGAAATGTAAAATCAGTAAATGAGCTTAGGCTTCTTCCTTAAACATATCTTTGCTTTTTCTCATAGGATTAAGCTATAGAAGTTTCTACCAATTGTTTGAATGATGAAGACCACTGTCCACATTATGATATGAAAATAGGAATCATATTATATTAGTAATTGCAAAGTGTCCATTGACTTAAACTGAATTAAATAAGAATTCTTTCTTACTGATATCTTTAGGCACCCTGCTTCTCCGCCTCACCACTCCAGAATGTGTTTCTCTTGCATTGTCACGAGGCAGTTTGGCACTCACATCAGGTTCTGGATCCGTATTGTCACTAAGGCCATCCTGATGCAAGAAAAACAACAGTGTGAATGATAGATGCAATGCAAGCATCTCTGACTTGTTCATTAGGTAATGTGTCAACGTAACACAAGCCATAATTAAGAATTCCCACATTAAAAACACCTCTCACAAACCTAAACATGTGTAAGATATGGTCGACTTAAAAAGGCATAAACTGATACAGTTACTTATTAATTAGTTGTCTGCTGGTATTTCACCTAAGTCTTTTTATAATCTTTAGGAATAACACCAAACTGCATCACACCAAAGAAATGCACCTACTACATTATATCAGTCATATATCAGCATTTTATATCAGTCTTACACCAATTACACACACCAACTGGAGCAGATATCAGTCTAACACCAGGTGTACACACCAACTGGATCTTATATCAGTCTAACACCATGTATTCACACCAACTGGAGCAGATATCAGTCTAACACCAAGTATACACACCAACTGGAGCAGATATCAGTCTAACACCATGTAAACAAACAAACTGAAGCAGATTTCAGTCTAACACCAAGTATACACACCAACTAGAGCAGATATCAGTCTAACACCAAGTATACACACCAACTGAAGCAGATATCAGTCTAACACCAAGTATACACACCAACTGGAGCAGATATCAGTCTAACACCAAGTATACACACCAACTGGAGCAGATATCAGTCTAAAACCATGTAAACAAACAAACTGAAGCAGATTTCAGTCTAACACCAAGTATACACACCAACTGGAGCAGATATCAGTCTAACACCAAGTATACACACCAACTGAAGCAGATATCAGTCTAACACCAAGTATACACACCAACTGGAGCAGATATCAGTCTAACACCATGTATTCACACCAACTGGAGCAGATATCAGTCTAACACCAAGTATACACACCAACTGGAGCAGATTTCAGTCTAACACCATGTAAACAAACAAACTGAAGCAGATTTCAGTCTAACACCAAGTATACACACCAACTGGAGCAGATAACGGTCTAACACCAAGTATACAAACAAACTGAAGCAGATATCGGTCTAACACCAAGTATACACACCAACTGGAGCAGATATCGGTCTTACACCAAGTATACACACCAACTGAAGCAGATATCGTCTAACACCAAGTATACACACCAACTGGAGCAGATATCAGTCTAACACCAAGTATTCACACCAACTGGAGCAGATATCAGTCTAACACCATGTATTCACACCAACTGGAGCAGATATCAGTCTAACACCAAGTATACACACCAACTGGAGCAGATATCAGTCTAACACCATGTAAACAAACAAACTGAAGCAGATTTCAGTCTAACACCAAGTATACACACCAACTGGAGCAGATATCAGTCTAACACCAAGTATACACACCAACTGAAGCAGATATCAGTCTAACACCAAGTATACACACCAACTGGAGCAGATATCAGTCTAACACCAAGTATACACACCAACTGAAGCAGATATCAGTCTAACACCAAGTATACACACCAACTGGAGCAGATATCAGTCTAACACCATGTATTCACACCAACTGGAGCAGATATCAGTCTAACACCAAGTATACACACCAACTGGAGCAGATTTCAGTCTAACACCATGTAAACAAACAAACTGAAGCAGTTTTCAGTCTAACACCAAGTATACACACCAACTGGAGCAGATAACGGTCTAACACCAAGTATACAAACAAACTGAAGCAGATATCGGTCTAACACCAAGTATACACACCAACTGAAGCAGATATCGGTCTAACACCAAGTATACACACCAACTGGAGCAGATATCAGTCTAACACCAAGTATACACACCAACTGAAGCAGATATCGTCTAACACCAAGTGTACACACCAACTGGAGCAGATATCAGTCTAACACCAAGTATTCACACCAACTGGAGCAGATATCAGTCTAACACCATGTATTCACACCAACTGGAGCAGATATCAGTCTAACACCAAGTATACACACCAACTGGAGCAGATATCAGTCTAACACCATGTAAACAAACAAACTGAAGCAGATTTCAGTCTAACACCAAGTATACACACCAACTGGAGCAGATAACGGTCTAACACCAAGTATACACACCAACTGGAGCAGATAACGGTCTAACACCAAGTATACAAACAAACTGAAGCAGATATCGGTCTAACACCAAGTATACACACCAACTGAAGCAGATATCGGTCTAACACCAAGTATACACACCAACTGGAGCAGATAACGGTCTAACACCAAGTATACACACCAACTGAAGCAGATATCGGTCTAACACCAAGTATACACACCTACTGCATCAGATATCGGTCTAACACCAAGTATACACACCAACTGAAGCAGATATCGGTCTAACACCAAGTATACACACCAACTGGAGCAGATATCAGTCTAACACCAAGTATACACACCAACTGAAGCAGATATCGGTCTAACACCAAGTATACACACCTACTGCATCAGATATCAGTCTAACACGAGGTATTCAAACCTACTGGATCTTATAGCAGTCTAACACCAAGTATACACACCTACTGGATCTTATATCAGTCTAACACCAAGTATACACACCTACTGGATCTTATAGCAGTCTAACACCAGGTATTTAAACCTACTGCAGCATATATTGTCCTTTTTACCAAGTATACACACCTATTGCATCACCCCTTAGTCTAAACACTGTGTAAACACACCTACTGCATCACATACCCATTACTGCATCTAAGATGTGATTTTTAGCTTTGTTACCAAAATTAGACATGAAACAAGAAATATAACTCAGGCATACCATATCATATTCCTGCTCTTTCCAATGAGGCAAAGAAAGCCCATAACTTTGTCATGACTTCAAAGACAAAAAGAAACTAATGTGAATGGAAATCATTCACATAATGTGACAACTGGCCTAATTTACCTGGAAAGTGACACCTGACTTTTCTGTTGGAGCTTCATTGATAGTGGAATCTGAGGAAGATTAATGACATACAGGAAGATTTTGAGATAGCTGGGAATCCTAAGGCATAGATATAGCAGAGCTGCATATTAACTGGCAGAACATTCACACCACTTATGTCACTGCAGCAAAGAATGAAATGATATCTCCTTGATCCAGTTTGGACTGAATTAGCTGGTGGAAGGTTGGGATGCTATTTTTGAATCTTCAACTCCCCACTTATCCATTCTTTACAACATACCAATATTAAGACTGAAAGTGTATCAAGAACTCAAAAACTTCTTTGAGAATCCTTTTGGGTAATAAACTGTTTTGCTATAAAGTATCTCAACTATAGAAGTTAATAAAAAAACATGCATTTCTAGGGAGGTAGTATCTTCTTTTATAAAAGTCTGTCCATAGCTGATCTGTGATATCATACAAGGGAAGTCTGGTTGTCAGGCCCAAGCACATGTAAGAAAAGAAAGGTGACTTTTAACAATAGTACTTGAAGGATCATGTAACTGGGATTTATTATCATTTTGAGAATAAACGTTACTTACCATTCTTATTGGGCTGAGATTCTGTGGGTTGTGTGGTGGCCACATTAGGCTTCTCCTGTGGCATGTGGAATCCTTCAGTTCCAATGTTAGAATCCAAGTTCAGCATGCTACGACTGAGGAGAGTTGGGAATTACAAAACCACTGTTATAGTTGGTATTGAAAACATACTGACTGAAGTATTCAAAGCATGTTAGCATTTAAAGCTGATAATGAAGGAAATAACCTCAGGCTTCTTGAAAACATTGCACTACCATGGTATCCCTATGACTAAAAGTTTGTTATTTTTTATCTGACCTACTTTTCATGATCAGATGTTTCATCTTTTCAACACAGTAACTAATACCATGCTTCAACATGGGTTTAAGTTCATATCATCTCTGACAATTATGTGTGATGTTGGCAGCTACAAATATACAACCATAATTTCATATTTAGAATATCATATGCTAATCAACTTTCAATTGATCTGCAAAGGGAAATACCAAGTCTGCCAGGAATTGAGAAAAAATAAAAGCTCTATTCTCGAAATATCATCATCATATATTTGACCTACCATAGCAAGAGATCCGCATGTCAAATAGAATTGACATTTTATGTTACAAAGCAATGCAAAAGAAAGGATAAAACAATTTGGCGTACATCATTATCTCTTCATTTACAAGCAAACTTTGCCCCAAAGTACAGCTAATACTGGTGAGTTTCTTACCACCTCATATCATTAGCCATCATTTCATGAGATTTCATTTCTTTGGCCTGATCTCCCCAGCTGTGTCTCCTAGTGGAGGATAAATCTTCACCTTCCTCTGAACTGAGAGGGGTTGTCGTGGCGTCCTCTATGATAGGTACAGTTATTGCTGGCAAGTCATCATTGCTGTCCAAAATGGTGTCATTAACCTGCAATTAATGAAACATAAATCCAAGGTGTAACTATTGGAGGGCATTTTAACCAATGCTTTGAATTTGTCAGCCTGTTTCTATTATTGCTAGTGAGTAGTTGGAAACAGCATAACCTGAAATAAAGTTCCTTGTTTCAAATAATTTGATGCATATATTGCATTGTTTCGCATACTATGGTGTCCATTCAAAATAGTCTTAAATTACAGGCCAGCAGAAACTTTGATATACCTTTATCTTGGGTCATCTAATAAATGGCTTCCAATGCATTTCAGTTCACAAGTATATGTTTGTACAGGTTCTAATAACCTATATATACAGAGAATTAATTTAAACATGCAAAACTTCACAAAACATTTCACATTGCTATCATCTTATTATTACTGTACATGTATCACTGGTGCCATCTTATCTGCCTGATTGCAGAATAATTACTTGTCTATTATTGGCTGACACCTGGTAGGCCACAACCACTCATCAATCAATCTGACATATGTTAATGTCAGGCAGACACAATCTACAAGTATCCTGTAATTAAAACTGGATCTGCTCTGGTGGGAACCCCTACATTGAAACACGCTTAATCCCATGAGCCATCAATAACAGTATCCTGTAATTAAAACTGGATCTGCTCTGGTGGGAACCCCTACATTGAAACACGCTTAATCCCATGAGCCATCAATAACAGTATCCTGTTATTAAAACTGGATATGCTCTGGTGGGAACCCCTACATTGAAACACGCTTAATCTCATGAGCCATCAATCCCGGTATCCTGCAATTAAAACTGGATCTGCTCTGGTGGGAACCCCTACATTAATACACGCTTAATCCCATGAGCCATCAATAACAGTATCCTGTATTAAAACTGGATCTGCTCTGGTGGGAACCCCTACATTGAAACACGCTTAATCTCATGAACCATCAATCCCGGTATCCTGTAATAAAACTGGATCTGCTCTGGTGGGAACCCCTACATTGAAACACCCTTAATCCCATGAGCCATCAATCCCTGCACTTGTCAATGAATGATTAACTTTGTTAGGCTCAAAGTTCTTAAAAAGCTTGCAGGTCAAATAAACTTGGATTATAAATGCTTTATCACGTAGCTTCAAGTTTGAAAGAAACCACTGACATAAAAATATACAAAATATATGCAGTATGTCAGATGACCGAAGCAGTATCTTCACATTTTACTTATAGCTGTAAATGTTTCAAGTATTTATACAAAGATCACAAAAAGGCACAAACTGTTTGGAAACAGGTTGCACTTACAACCATCTGCTGAAAGCCTGCAATGCAACCAAGAAATATAGCATATTCTGAGTACTCATCAATATTTATCAATATCAAAAAGCACTGCCCAGAGTAACTTTGGTGGAGTTAAAGGAGACATAAACCCATTAATTCTTTTTGGTCTACGTGATACAGTCATTTCACCAGCAAATGGCATGTTTATTAAGAGAAAAGCTGGCAATTGTCAATACGTATCAAACGTCAGTGCAGAAAACTAAGTACTGACAACAGTCATGGTTAAGTTAATACTTTCAGACACATGGTGTTTCAATCAACTCAAGGAAATATTATCCTTGAGGCTCAACCAAGAATGTCAAATAGATTGCCACTTCACTTTTACTTGCAGGGTTAGATGTCACTACCAAGATGATCAGTTCTGACAAAAAGGTCATTACTCTGGACCAGGAGAAATCAAGGCACACATGGGATAAAAAAAATATATATATTAAAAAAAACAACCTGCATACTATGATGACAAACTCACCATCTGAAAGCCAGTGAAGCATATATTAGAGAAGGTTACACATCTAAATATTTCAAATTAAGAGACCTGTAAACTTGATACGAATATAGCACTACCATTTCCACATTAACTAATGGCATCAACATATTAGTTTCATAGTTTATTACTGACAAAAGAGGCACAAATTTTTCAAATACTTGAAGGAACCTTGACTAATGAAAGCTTCATGGAATTGACCAGTATATACTTAATATTTGTTGATAAGAGTGGGCGATATCCTCATCAGGGGCATACAATCATAATTTTTTCCAGGGGGAGGGGGGGGGGGAACCAAAGTGCAATATCAATTCTCAAAGCTGGCCTAAAATTAAGTATTGAAATTTGGGAAATGAAGACATAAGGAAGAAACAAAGAACGCTTTTCTTTTCATCAGCTTGAATTTGTAACCGACTGTTCCACTTTCATCCCCCAGTCTCCCCCGCCTCCCATCATCATACTTATCCAGCACATGAAGATAATCAATACCTTCCTTTTATCATATCTATAGTAAAACCTCTCTCCATGTTGTGTTGTTGCTAGGCCTACAAAATCTTTACCAATACCATGTTTACTATAAAACTGGCTGTTAGAACAAAAACCTTGAACTTTAAGGCTTATTCATCTTCGGATATTACGCAATCTTGTTATTTATGCAGTTTCATTATGATCACTCCTGATGAAATCTGCTTAAGATATAAACATAAATGGAGGGTGCAGCATTAAAAAGAAAGAAAAGAGGGTTCAGGATAGTAATATATACATATATATACATACAGTACAGTAGGTGTGTATTTGAAATCCACCAATCCTCCCCATCTTGTGCCTCGGGTAACCCCCAAAAATAAACTCTATGAAAACCACAAGTTAATGATGAAAACTGACATCTCTACTCAACAGAGGATTAATATGACAAACAGTCACTAAGTAGAACAAATATTACCACAGTTAAATCTTTTGTGCACCACAACAGCTCTGAGGAATTCTGGCAAATAAATGTCACAACAGCTAATAAAATCTTGTCCCCAAATCTACCTAGAAGAATCTGCAGGGCCTGTTGCCAAAATGACCACCCCCCCCCCTCCCCTCGAGGCACACTTACAACAGTACACTATATAATAGCTCGCAATCAGTAAGGATACAGGTTAACTTAGGTCATTACAATGAATGAAATCAACATTTAACTTGTGGATCACAACAATATCTTCCATTTAGAATTTAAACACTTTGCCTCTTGTGTGTAAGATTATTATTTTCCTCCAAGGATAAATGATTTGTTCATTATAAAGAAAAGCAAAGACACTCTCAGCTCAATTGCCAGGATGACACAACTAACTCTACTACATAGCAATATTGCCAGATGCATTCATAAAATGTCACCAAATTTAAAACAAATTGTCTCTAAACTGAAGTTTAGGCAATGTTATTCACTGGAATCTCCCATTAAAACCAGCCTGAAGTACACATACATGCTGACCAATGTATTAGGTACTGGACATTTTTTTCCACTTCAAAATAGGATGAGAGTTCAAACTACCTTGCAACTTAATCTTTTTCAAACCTACAGCACAATTACTGTTTCACTCTTGTTCTGGTTTTTTTTTTGGTATTTCTTCCTTCATCACCACTTTTTCAAGAACACATTGATAAATGGGTTTTTGCTGATAATGCAAAACCATTGCATATACTATTTAGATATTAAAAATGACCAATTAGTAAAAACAAGTCTTCTCCACAGGAAGCTCAGCTTGTTCAAAAAACAAACCTCACCTTCAACTTGCATTTATAGTTACCCTTGACAACAAGGAGAGGAAAAACAAGAACTGCTGTTTGCACTTTACAATGAAAAAGTATACTTAAGTTTGTTAACTGAAGACATTTTAATGATAGAGTAACTCTTAAATGAAGAATTGTGTTATATTCAGTAATAATTCTCAACATTGCAATACAAGCTATAAATACAGCACACCATACAGAAAGAACATACACGACAATTGCCTTTAAATGTGTTACTAGAAACCAAACACAATGAAAGCATACACTAAACACAGAGCATTTAATTTCATAAGTAAAATGATAACTTTAATAATCAGTGGCTTTATTATAACATTCCAGAAATGTCCATATTTATTGTATATTATATGTCTTATTAACATCACTAGTCTACTATAGAGAGCAGTTATATGGACAGGAGGACTATGACCGGATGAACAGATATTAAAATACAACACAGTTACGCTAACAATACACAATTATGTGCATATATATATATGGTATAGCTAAAAAATCACTTGTTCAAAACAATTTGATTCTGCAAATTTTAAATTACCTGGATTTGAATTCTTGGGCTTCTGCTCCCAGATTCTACTGCATCCTCTTCTTCATCACTACTATTGACAATGGCACTTGGGAGGGTTGGAAGATGTTGTTTTTTCCAGACTGAAACACAAAAATATCAACATCACCTAAAGATCACAATCAAATCAATTCAGCAATATTCACACAAAGTTGTTGACATTCAAATCTTTGCCAAGAGTAGCATGAAAGAAAAGACAGGCAGACAAAACAGGTGGATGGACAGACTGGCATCTTGTTGTACAGGCAGGCCGGTTTTGCTGCTACGTGAAGCATAAGAATCAGATAGCGTCAGTCTTCTCAATGTTGAGAAAAGTATAAATTTTATATAGTCACCAGTCTCTGTTGTACACACAAAGACTCAAATCAAACACACTGAAGTTCCATGTATGCATTCCAAGTTATCCCATCTCATCTCTCCCATCTCATCTCTCACATCTCATCCCTCCCACCTCATCCTTCCCATCTCATCCCTCCCATCTCACCTCTCTCATCTCATCTTATCCCTCCCATCTCATCCCTCCCATCTCACCTCTCTCATCTCATCCTTCCCATCTCATCCTTCCCATCTCATCCCTCCCATCTCATCCCTCCCATCTCATCCCTCCCATCTCACCTCTCTCATCTCATCCCTCCCATCTCAACTCTCTCATCTCATCCCTCCCATCTCATCCCTCCCATCTCATCCCTCCCATCTCATCCCTCCCATCTCACCTCTCCCACCTCATCCCTCCCATCTCATCCCTCCCATCTCATCCCTCCCATCTCACCTCTCTCATCTCATCCCTCCCATCTCAACTCTCTCATCTCATCCCTCCCATCTCATCCCTCC
>JAIPMN010000152.1:10164-22459 GCA_020650975.1 Apostichopus californicus | reverse complement strand
CCCCCCCCCCCCCCCCCCCACTTCCCTTCCTCTGCTTCTATGAACAGTCCAAGTCTAGAAGGATAATTTATACCAATAAAATAAACAAAAGAATGAGGTTTCTTCCCGCAATGAGACCTTGTTTATAATTTCATGTTGTTTTAATATTTGGAGTAAGATCTGCTACAACATCTAGCATTTTTACTGCAGGTGGTACTTTCTTATTATTTCTTCCAAACCATGATAAATTTCACACTGTCTTCAGAGTAAAAATAATCATTTCCTTAATGCCGACAGAGGATTAACCACTATCACTGAAATCGAAAAAATAATCCAAAACAATCCATGTTAGAATGACTGTTAATGAGATTCATCACCTTATGAAATTGATAGCATGAAGGAGTAATTACGAACGGCCTCTTGAGCCATCTACTACAGAGGCTGACAAATAAAATTGAACAAAACTGGTAGCACTAAGATTAGGACTGTCATTGCCATTGTGTCCGTTTTGTGCGACTTCTAGTTTATGAATGCAGCCCCTGATTATATTTGCTTCCAAGCTCCGCTTTTTGTGCAAAATCAAGATGATTTCCTCACCTTGCCATTCAACCCATTGCTAAGACTTATCGCATCCGGTCAGTTTGTCGCTAGACAAGACATAGACAATTTGGATTTAGCCAATGTGGAATGTTTCAGAGGTTTTCTGTAAATTTCACTAATTCTCTGATAACACAACCAGCGTGGAATGACAGGGGTTGTAACAGACCTTCCAATCTGGATGAATTTTCAACAATTTGCTATATTGTTAGTCACAATTTTTTAAAGGCACATTTGATTGATCAAGGCATTACATCCAGACTTTAGCAGTCAATCTTTGTTTTAAATTCACATGAAATCCTTGTTCTTTGAATATAAACAGAAAAATTTGTCAAAGTTCTAACCCTCACTATGCCTGGCACACATCAAATACATTCCTTCCGAGAAAGAACTCTATTGTCTCGTTCACACTAACATCACTGATATAAAAATTAAAACAAAACAGGAAACAAACAAAAAACACCAAACAAGAAAACAACAAACTTCACAGCTTGACACTTGTCCAACAAAACAACCAGCAATTTTCAACTCCCTTCTGTTCAATGATTTGCACAATTTATAAAGATTTGAAAACATTTATAGCAGGCCAAACAATTTGAGTAAAAATGAAAATACTCAGTGGTTAGTACTCAACAGAGTAAGTCAGTGTTGTGTTAGGCTGTAAAATATAGTTAATACAAATAAAGCGATGCAGTTAAGTGCTGTTATGCATGTTACATCTAATGGTATTGGTGCTGTCTAGATATCACAGAGGGAGGGGGGGTGGGTGGGAGGAGGGGGGACACGATCTTCAACTACATCTCAACATCACGTCATAGCAGTGACTTCTCAGCTTGCGTGCAAAACTTTAAGTTTCGTACTATGGCAGGCGACACACAAGACAAAAAGAATAGTAAGAAAACAACGATTGCATCGGCTTGAATACTGTCCTCTCTTAGAGGGCGGTATCGTTGACGTTCTTTGTTACAAAATAAACAGATATAGAGAATGCAGTAAAGACTGGCAGACAGATGGTTATACTACAAGACATGAACAATCACAGGTGAGGTTGCAAGTACGTAATGCGGGTAGGGGTAGGAAGAATGCTATTAGGGTTTAAGACAATCAAAAAAGAAAAGAGGGAACGCCATCCAAGTCGACTATAAACAAGCATGTTAGGTCATTCATAGGCAATCCTGTTTACAGATGGTGCTAGTATTTTACATTTCTCTTCAGAAACATCCAATTCCTACTCATGGAGACCATTTTCAGATGCAAACAGCAAGCTTCAAGCTCCTCTCGAAAATTTTGTTTGCAAAATTTGTCGATTCATGAAATCAAGATATAAGTATTTTTGCAAAGAAAAGGAATTTTAAGTTGTTAGTAGCATCTTCGCTTATCACTAACTGAGAATAACAACGAGGTAAAATTATGAGAGGGTTCTTGGCAGAAAAATGCCAAAAACTAGCATCCTAGAATAGCCAAACACTCCTCTGAAGCTAACACCACACATTCTTTGTGTTTTGCAAAATGAAAGGGTGTGATGAAAATGACGCTATGAGTAAAGAGCAGAGAGGGAAGTCAGTTTCGTGAGTTTGACTTCTTCTCCGTTTTTTCCCATCCGTTTATAAACAGAAATGCCAAGAACAGATCGGCTTATTGAAAGCTGACTGTGTTTGGTTACATGCAAACTAAAAAGGTATAATTTTTTTTTTCCATTTTCCTTTCCACAAAATCCACCACAATAGTGAGTGCATAGAGATCAAGCATGTATTCAACTACAATAGGTGTACAGGTACCTGCAAATCCTTCAGGGATTTTTGTAGTTTCTCCTTGCTAGACTTTTCCGTCGCTGAAAGGGCCTCCATGGCCTTCCAGTTTTTCTCTCGGAGAGCCTGGTAAAACAGGGGTAAAACAGGGGTGTGTTCAAATCCCCTTAGAACCATTCTCCTCTCTCTCAGAGGAACACTTTCATACTTAACAATGATTGCTTGCCATACACAATTGAAATCTTCCCAAATGGCAGACGGTGTCTCTTTATAGCAACCCTTACAGCTTTGTTAGTCTCAAACAAATGGCTAAAATGACGAATGACAGACGACGAACGTTTACAAACTGTGATGTCTGCTGGAGCAAGTTCAACATTTTCATGCAAATTTCTGGGAGAGTGCAAGAATTTTTTTTTTAAGTGACTGTGATTTAGATAAAAAGTGATGGAATAAAAGAGGTTGTTGGCTCATCTGTTAGTCCTTGCTAATGACTATAGAGGGACGGTGAAAGCACTCGGTTAAAGAATATAAGTTGTAATACACAGAAAGATCACCAATAACAGTCGGTTGGCACATACATAATTAATGACACTCAGTAAGACCTAAATGACTTAAAATCTGCTGGTTTGTGTTTCCATGGGAATTCTTTCTGCTGCAACCTTAATAGTTTGCTGCATCACACAAGAGAGGTTTTGAAGGCTGTCTTTAACCTTTCAAAATCTATACATCAACAATTATGCCCCCAACACTACAACACTTTCAAAACATACATAGCTAACCTACTTCATATAACAAATCACGGCAAACCTTGTTAGTTTCATCAAGTGGGAATATATAGTCGTCGATATTGTTACGATACATATCACCTGTACATCACATTGCACCCAGGAACTTGCATGTATCTTGTGTAAAGTGGTATTAAGTTATTTTCATTTAAACTAAGACACACAATTTTCACTTCAAACATGCTGGGGAGCTAATGAGTTGGACAATGATTCCGCACATAAAAAAATGCATAATTCTTGACTGAACTTGATGTTCATCCAATGTAGAGATCTCTAGAAATGCCTGGAGGAACTATTCCCTGCATGCAGTCACATTGAAGGTGTACAGTAATGATACACTTTTTAGTTGCTCCCCGATATATACGCAGAGGTACTGGCATCAGACACAACTGCTGCAAACACTTCTTTAACCCTGTCCATGTCATATCAAATGGTATTTTTTTTGTCATATCAAATGGTATTTTTTTTAGGTGAAATACAAAAATAGCAATTTTAGTGACTCACAAAAGTCTTTTGCTCCTTGAGTCATGTAAACTCTGTCCAGTATTGTCAACAATTTTGTCTGATATCTATAGGAAAGGCAAAGGTCTTGTTTTTACCAATCCTTTCACAAGTTTTAATCACAGCAATATGGAAGACAAAATGCTGGGATCCACACAAGACACAATATTCAAGAATTTTGCTGGAAACAATGAATTTAGAAATTCTGCTTGACGCATTGAAAGATACAGATTCTATGAACACATTTTTTTCAGTTTCTTGGCTGTTCCCATTTCTTCATCGGAATTATGTTGCTCGAGGAAGAGAAAAGAACATTCTATATTCTCCTCTCTTCCCAGTCCCAAACAGACTTTCTCTCCGGAATTTATTCCGAAAAAATCAATTTCTGTTACTTACATTATTTTTCTTCTTTTGTTGCTCAATTTGTTCATTAAGTGTCTTAACCTCTGTACTGCTTGCATTCATCTGCAGTTGAAGTTTATCAATGCTATCTTGTTTCTCCTTCAATCTGAAAGAAGAAGAGCATCAACTCCATCTCAACTTTTGTTGGTTGAATAACTAGAAGTAGTATCAAAACCAACTACAGCACCATTAAAACATTCACAATAACATCGGCAGCTAGCGGACCATCATCACCGACAAGAAACTGCAATTATCCTGTGATCTTTGCTGCTGAAGAGATAAATCATGAGGAAACGACCAACGAACGAACAATCATATGAGGCCCTGTGATGTCAAAAGTCTGCCTCAAATGAACCAATCGTCATGGATGACTGTTCCCGTAGGCCAGAATGTTTCCATAGGACCTGAAAGTTTTCATATTTGAATTTAAAAATTTATCATTTTTAATTTAAATTAAAAATTTTTTAAATAAAATAAAATAAAATAATTTTTTATTTTTTTTTATTTTTTAAATTTATAACAATTTTATATATAATAATAATTGGTCATGACTGAAATTTTTATCTAAAATCGAACCATCCGGACATGAAAACTCTATAGGGGATGGGGTTGCCTATATAAATACTGTACATTATGATTGTACACTTAACAGTCTGGTTACTTACATAGCATCATGCTCTGTGAGGCTGATGGTATCCTTGGCATTGATGTCACCATTGGCCTTGGCTGGCTCTTCTTGGCCTTCAGCTTCAGGCCTTTGTTCTGTGGTTGCTACTTGGTTTTCCAAATTAGCCTTTTCAAGTTTCAAGTTCTGTAAGATATAAAAAATTTGTGATATAATCATTGTTCTCATCTACCAAGGTGAATTTTTCTGACCCCCCCAAAAAAAATTCTGATAAAAAAAAAAACTGTCTGTATTTTGTCCCTTTTGTTACTGTTACTTGTCATTTAGCCTTTGAAGAAGACCCTGCTAGGATCAAAACGTCAGGCCAACTTACTTTTACACATTCTCTCACACAGGCTCTCTAGTGGATAAGCAGTTTGCTAACAGTTTTATTTTATTTAAAAAAAAAAGGCACGATGAAGAGAAAACAGGTTATGTACGTGAACCTTGAACGACAGACACAAAAGTCTTTGATGATAAACGTTATAAAGTTTATCGAAACATGCTGGCCAAAACTCCTGCCGGACATTGCGCCAAACAGATTCCAAATGTGTGTCAATTCTTCGTCTTTTCTTATAGCACTTTAAACTCCTTTAAGACGACAAAACTTCTGTGGAATCTTGAATTCACCATCTGCTGCTGTGAAATTTGTCCAACTATCTAAAATTGCACGAAGATGATGATGAAGCTTGGTTTTTACGCATTACCTTGATTTCTTGGGCCATTTCTTCTTTGGTTTTCTCGTTATCCTTAAGTTGGCTCTCGATGGCTCTCACTTTGGTCTCCAAGCCCTGACGCTGATACTCGGCATCCTATAAGGTTAACAGACGGATTTACTGATAAGTTCACAGAAAGTAAAATGTAATTAGATGCATGAGATGTAGACATTGTCCTTCGTTTATCTGCTAAGGTTTTTGCTTCAAAACTACTTTCATGGGTGAAGATGAAGTTTGAGTAACAGCATCTTAAAATCTCCAAAATGGTAAGGAGGGCATAAGTAAGGGTTCTCATGTAACTCTGATCTTTAACGTTAACTAATGAACCAGAGAGATTTTCAAGAAAGGAACAATTTGGAAATCCTTGGATGTAACGATGCGAAACGGGGGGAAAACTATTAAAACTAAAAATATATGCAAAATAACAAAACTTAAACAATTTGAAGCAAATCTCCACAACTTTTATTTTTATCACCTTTTCTTTTTCCTCAAATTTAGCCATCATGGTCTTCTTTTCATCGTCAGACTTGCTCAGACCCTGCAGCTGATTTCTTGCTTGATTCAGTTCTTCCGACGCAGTCCTCATTCCTTCCTGTGATTTCTCCAGTTCTGTACCCATCGATCGTTTCTGAGCTTCAGACTTCCTCAACTCCTCGGTCATTTCAGTCAGTCTCTTCGTCAGGGAAGAGGAACTTTCTCTCTGGAAAGTCCGGAAAATGAATATTTGTGATTGACTGCTTAGTTACTCTTCCCAAATACAGTAACAATAACGTTAAATTTTGTTCTCTTCATTTCTAAATATCTTTTCGAACCACCACCATACCCTACGGAGCCTTTGTGGCTCTATCTATAACCCTTGAACTACTTTACAGGGAATAAATTCACACATCAATTTTACAAAAAACTTGTAAAAATTTGTCGATTCCGTTTGCCGTGGGATTTTACAAATACTATGGGTGCCTGTGTACAGATACACTGATCATGTAAATACTCAACTTTGCTGTAGTTTATTTGTCCATTTTGCATAACAAATTTGCTCTGCTTTACAATTAAATTTATTCCTGAAATAATAAACTTCATCTCATCAACCGAGCCATGACTTACAGTGTTGGCTTCCATCTGAGCGATCTTTGCCTCATAGGACTGAATTCGTGTTTCGTAATCATGTCTCATCTCGTTGGTCTTTCGCAGTTGACTATCGCTCGCTGCCACTTGGCTCTGCATCTTCTGAATCTCTCCTTGTAGGCGAGCCAACTCTGCTCCCATAATTTGCTCTTTCCTGAAAAATTGCAAGAATGAGACATTATTTAACTTATCAAAGTATTTTAATGCATTGTTCTTTCAACTACAACCACTAAACTTGCTTTCTAAGGACTAGACTAAAGGGGGAGGGCCAATGTGACAGAGGTAGAGGATGGGTGAGGGGTACATGGTGTCCAATAGAGACTTGTTATGCATTCTGTACTGTTTGTACACCACTTCAGAAGTTAAAACACCATGCAGATTTAAAAAAATGGAGGTCATTCTTTAGACAATTCTAAATCTATAATTCAAAATGTCTAAACAGCAAAGATGATTCTTACAGGTGGGTTATGAGATGAATAAATAAAAGCTCTACAGAAGAGTCTGCAAATCTCAACAAGGATATTAATGTAATATCCAATAAAAATGATCACACGACTCAAGGTAAAACTTGGAAGGGCATTGCAACACTAATTTTAAACTAAATGAACAGTAGCCAATGCTGATCCCATGGAGGTCCATCAAATGAACTAGAGTGATATATGTGTGCAGATGGTCACATTTTTCAAACAGACAGAAAAAACTTTGCAAAATGTCACAGTTGAAAATTCCATCTTAACAGATGGTTCCTACTTCTGCAATTTGTTGCTTGAACTTTGCCTGGTTTGTCAGAAAAGCCTTTTGTTACTACATGAAATGGATCACAGTGGGTGTTCTGCAATGTTATAGGGGCACATGATTTCTCCTTGAAATTTATGTGACAAAGTTTGGACATCTTGTTTTAACGGACAGAGTGCTCTCGATGAGAAGGCTTCATTTCCGTTCTTGTTGACAAACATTTGCACTTTATCATGTACAAAACTTTATCATGCAAACAAAGGTTGTTAATCATAGACCAGATTAAATTACATATCTTCATGAATAAATTTCACCCATCATGGATTGTCCATCAATGGTGTAGGGAGGACATGGAGACTGCCACAGCCAACTCATGTCACCTGAAACTCCGACTCATATCACCAGAATTTCCTTTTAAAGCATCTACAGCTTCTTCTTGTTTTGGGGGCACAAACTTAAAAATCTTCTGAGGGTCATGACATAAACCACTGACTGCTACAGCAAATTGTCATCTGTACCCATCATTTTTTCTCCCCGTCAAATCCGTGGGATATCAGCTACAAAATACTGCAAGATTCAGACAACTATCTAATTCATGCTCTAAACTAGTATTTAACTGCTAGTGATCTGATGCTGTGTACTCTTTTTTTTTTTTGGTGAGAATAGACAGAATTCCAAAACTATCACCATTCTCTAACTTCAGCTGTGAAATACTGTTATTCAGAATGACTTTGTTAGATGTGAAACTTGGCAGAGAAGACATGTCATGCGATCAAACAGACGAGGGAAAACTTAACTGATGGTTTGACACATTGACCTTAACCAAATCTGCTTCCTAGCAGGATATGTTAACTTGAACTTAGAAATTTTTCTAAAATTCTCCCTCACAGCAAGTTCTCCCCCATGCTGTTTTCAAACTGTGCATTTGGTTCCTTTAAAGGGCTACTTTTAGAATGGAAACTGACACTGCTATTTGCCAGAGAAAGAGCAATAACTGACACGATATACTTCTCCCACAAGGAATACCCCTTTAATGCTATACAAAAATTCATTTTTTTGTGGGGGGGGGGGCAAAATAATTTTCTTGGGGTATTGCAGCAACCATCAAGCAGACTAAATTAGACTAAAGCAATTTCCTTTCTGTGATCTGTTTCTTCAAGCACTCTTTATATTATCACCTGGAATACCTCGCTCTCATGGTCTCTGCTCTTTCCCAAACTATGTGTATTTTGTTTCCAGGGCTAGTTCATGACATGAAAAAAGGTAAAATGTCAAAAAGCGAATTTAAAAAAAAAATCCCAAAACCGGATGAAAATGGGATTAAATGGGTGAGACAGAGAAATAAACTACTCGCTAGTTCAGTGACAGGTCATAACTTACTGTTGCTGAGCATGGTTCGTCTCTGTCTTTAACCGATTGTTCTCATCTCTGAGTTGTTTGACCGACTCCATGTTCGATTCGTCCATCACTGCTTGCATCTGTTTGATGTTGGCTTGTAAGCCCTGGGTCTCCATGCTGTGTTGTTCATGAGTCTATATGAAGGAAGTAAGGCAAATTTTACAAACAATCAAAACAACCCATTTTCTGAACATAAACTGAATTAATTGCAAAGTCGCAACAAATGAATAACCTTATACCGATGGATCAATGTGCTTCATTTCAGTTCTGTGGCTTATATCTCTATTTAAGTTGAGATGTTGTCATACCACTAATATTTTTGTCCAAATTAGCTAAGGTAAAGAATGTAATAAATAAAACTGTCACATCAACCCCCCCCCCCATCCCCCACTCTAAAATCAGTTGTGTACCCCAGTCACAACTGTCCAACAGTCAAATATTGCCTTCTGTTTTATGTTAATATTTATAAAACTTTCATCAAAGCAAGCTCAATATTAACTGACAAATCTGACAAGCAAACTGACCTGTTGCATCCTTCGGCGCAGGGCATCGATGTCCTGTACTTGCAAGTCGACTTTGGTCTTGTACTGGCTCTCCAACTCTTTGGTATGTGATCGCTCTTGGACCAACTCGGCTTTGGCTTCTTTCAGTTTCTGCATGTTTGACTGCGATAACAGCATCTCTGAGAAAAGCAGAGGGATATAAAGAAAAAGATAAAAAAAATGAACTAAAATACTCACAGAAAAAAAGAAAAACAAGAAGAGCTATTATTGAAAGTTTTCGTTTGGTCCCAGTATTACACATGTATTCATTGAAAAAAAAATATATAAGAAAAATGTAATCATTTTATCACTTCTTACAATGACTTTATATAGGTCTTCTCTTGGCAAATGATTGCAATTAAACTAAACACATATAAACAGTACAGAATATACTTTGAAAGTATTTTGGGAATATTTTCCTCCAGGGAGAGGTTTGCTGGAAGTCAAACACAAAGACATTGCTTCATATGATATGGCATGCTCCATAAGGGGCCTTTTCTTGGTTACTGATAAATTTTTGTTGTGTAATGATTTCAAGATCCTAAATATAAATAAAGATATTGTGAGATAAATGATTAAACACTGACAACACACTTTTTTTCTTTGCTGAAGTTTACAACCTGTGGCCTTATGATGCTAATTTGCAAATATCACAATAGAATAGATGGCTGTACCTTTGTGCAAAGCTTGTTCTTTTTCCTGGAGTTGTTTCTTGAGTCCAGATGATGGGTCTGTTCGTTGATTTGCCTGTTAGAAAGAGAGAGATAACCGTGTAGCAATCACGGAAACATTCATGAAATTAACATTCACTGATAAACCTTGTTAACAAACACAAGTGCTGCACACACACACAGATCTGATAAAGCTAAGTGATAACTACTCATTTCCAGTTTTTAACATTTACTCTATAATCCCTTCAGATTATTCTTTGCATGTCACTGACTTTATTTTTTAGTTTTCTGAGTTCAATATGCAGTTTCTTCATGAAATTTACATTTATCGGGTGGAATATTATATCACGTTAAATCATTAATCTGTGACTATAAAGCCATTCCCATTTCCACCCCTAGAACTTCAAGTGAACGTGAGAGACTGGATGGGAAGGAGAGAGCTTTTACTTACCCCAGTCATGACCCAGTCGTCGGGGGAACCCCCACCTTTGCCAATCAGTATTTCCATCATCTGTTGAATCTCATTTGGTTTCAGCTGAGCATTCCTCACAGCATTTACCAAGGCTTTACCCTTTATTGGTGCATCTAAACAAAACAAAGATAAAACAGGACTCAAGTTTACAAAGTTGCTTTCAGCAAGATTCTGCTATGTGTTTGTTACCATTCAGTAAATTAAAGATTAATTGGAGCAGTGGAGTTTGATAGTTACCAGGGTCAGCCCTGATTAATTTAATAAAATTTCTTGACTTGCAAAATGCAAAATTACGACTGACAAGTTTGGAATATAAGTGTCTACCTTTTAAGAAGTCAATTTACCTTCCACCAAATTTCATTACCAAGTTCTCTCGATCAGTGGAGGATACACATTTATTAACAGAATGAGCCACAACTTCCATCTAAAATACTACAGTTGCTGGTTATGAACAGAACAATTTGGGATCTTGTTGAACTGTTCAGACACAACACAAAACATTAGGAAACTTATCACACTGTTCTGAAAATCACATTCATGTAATGTTGTTTTAGAACAAGCACATTGTCTCTGAACAATTGAGCCTATTGTTTCAGATGTAGTGCCTTGTTACTTTGTTTGAAACAAAGTAACCATGACAACACATGACCTGATCCGGTGCTTGCTTACTGTTGCAAGCAACGCAGTGTGTACACAAATCACACAAGCAAATAGAATCTGCTGTGCTGGGTACAATCTACAAATCCACAAATGATCGATCACATTACATCACTGCTGATATGGTACACATTAAGATCAATACTGATAATAAAGCCCTGATCACAGATGGCAGATGGAATGAATTTACTATCCTCACTGCATGGCCGGGAATAGGACAGGTGTCTGACCTCTCAAGCTTATGAAGGTCACACAAATAGGTATGCATGGCTACCATGAACAGCACTTTGATAGAAACCTTTTTCTATTTCCTAACATGAATTATCGTGGAATGACTTGTCTAGTACTGTGAAGCAAAATGCTAGACAAAATTGGCTATTATGAATTTACATGAAATGGTATATAGTTTTGGTACAAATGGAATATAGCATAACAAATACAGTTCACAAATCACTGCTGCTGTACATAACGTATTTAACAATGCATTGGAATTTTAATCATGCATCAATGCATCTACCCATTGTCATTTGAGCATGTAACATACCAGATACAACACAGACTCACTTACAGTCTACTTACTGTAGATGTTATCTGATATGTGTGTATATATATTATGTATATAGACACACGTACAAAAGTTAGGCATACAGCAACTCGATATAAAAAAAAAACTTTGGTGGAAATATAAGGATGTTATTCAGTTTCAGAGATATCATAACCATAGTTTTACACAGTATTGAACCTATGATACAAAAAAATCATATTTCAAGTTCCTTTAGCATGAGTCATGCATAAAGAAACAAAAGAAATACTTTGAAATGAAGATATTACACCTTCCGGTGATATAAGGTTGGTTCAGTAAGTAACAAAGTAACACAAGGAATAGAAGGTCGAATAGATGCCGATACCTCATTATTTTGTGACTCCGGTAGGACTACTCTTTTCTCTTAAATGGTTCACTATAGACCTCTTACCTGTATTATCCCCTGATGGTCCAGGGGGCTGCTTGGCCTTCTTACTCTTTGCGGGGGTAGTCTTTTCCTCCTGTTGTGTGGGAGGTGGTGCAGCAGCCTGGACCTGCTCATTTCGCTGAGCCATGATTGGTTCCTCGACAATCTTTGTGACAGTTTCAATGACGGGAGGTGGTGCTGTTGAGAGGGTACAGGACTTACTGATATTTCCCATAGCAACCTGGTTTTAAAAACTTTCACCATTTTTCAATAGCACAGCACTATTTATATGCTTGGCATATAAAATTTCATTTTGCAAAAAAAAAAAGAAAAAAAAAAAAAGGGGGGGGGGG
>JAIPMN010000152.1:0-10154 GCA_020650975.1 Apostichopus californicus | reverse complement strand
AAAAAAAAAGGGGGGGGGGATGAGACATTACAGTATGTTTCAACATGTACTACTAGTTGTTATATAGGGTTCAGCAACGATTCAAAATGTGAGGTTACTTCCTAATCTTCATCACATGAAACAGGAAAAACAATAACCATGCTTGTTACATTAGATCATACAAACAACACTATTGCGATCAAATGGGTTCGATTGACTTAACACACCTGTTCGACTCATTGTTTCATTCCACAAACAAATGCATAGGGAACAAAATGCAAAACCCGGAAGATCAGACTATGCAATTTTTGATGAATGTGATTTCCTGCTGCATTGGAGTTATAACGTCAGCTTAGTAAAATGCAGTAGTTCTAACAAATGACATCATCAATTTTAGATGAGCTGGCTGGCAATACACAGTTTTGTTTATCATTTGCCAAATATTTATAAATATTTATATTTAAAGTGAGACGAACCAAATTCTGCAGTGGAATTATGTCAAAAAGTGTCAATTTAATATCATGTATAATGCTCGTAATGTAAATCAACAAGAAAGTATCACATCTCTGGCTAAATAAATTGTCAAAGACATCAACTGACTTTGCAATGAAAACACAGCAGACCTATCTTCTATTAAGTGAGCAATTATTTACATCTCCCCAATTTTTTTTCTTTCTTTCTGAAAAACATATGTTGGATTCAAATTACTATTTAAATATCTCAAGTGAAGAGTAAATATACTGAGATGATCTTCAAACACAGAGCTGTGAGAATTATTTTGAACTGCCATCAGAGTGTGACCAGTGGTGCTGTTGGAAAATTCCCAATGAATTCTCTCTACATTACTACAAGACCAGTGGTAAGGACAAAGGTCAACTATTTAACTGGTGGACGAAGTGTTTGGTATTTGTGGTGTCACAGGCAACTTTGTCAGTACTACCCAAAGCACATTCAAGACCAAATGAGTACCAGTTTTTAAAAAAAAAGGGCAAATATTTTATTAATTAATATACATTTCTTCGAAATGGAAAGGTGATCAGGTGAGTTCATGAAGTGTCTAGCAATGGAATAAACCAATGCAGTAAAAAACAAAAACAAAGATTCCACTCTCACTACCTTGTAGTATACAAATGTAAAGTAACAGTGGCAGAAAAAACTCTCTCCCATTTCTTTAAACATCAACTTACCAGCTTCTGTCTTTTTCACCTTCTTTGGTTTGATAACCTCGGGTTCCACCGGTTTGGGCTTCTCTGCTACCTTCTGCACGACAGGCGCTGGCTTCTCCTTCTTCTTTTCCTGACGGGGGGTGACGATCTGGGGTGGGGTGGGTGGAACCTCTTCCTCTGAGAATGCCTTTTCTTCCTCTAGGGATTCCTGCTGTGCTACCACTTGTCGATTCAACTGGCGTGGTGACTTGCCTGAAGAATAAAGAATTTTTAGCAGGAAGTGGGGTAAACTAGAGATCATATTTCCCTAGGTAACTAGTCAAGCACAGTACAGTAGCATATGTACCTTTTTATGGTTATATTTTGGTATAAACTAAACATAGGTGAATTCCTTCTTGGTTTGTAAATTGACTGCATTGCTGTTTGAAGATAGTAAATTGTGAGAAAATGTACAGGGTTTCAATGAGCTTCAGCAATGATGCAAAGATACTGTATGCCAGCCCTTTTAACTTAATCACTGTTCCTCGAGTTCTACACAGAACAAACATGTGTCGAGTATTCAATTCATGCCAACCTTAAAATACAAGTATGTGAAAAGTAGAACCTGCAATGTAATGAAAATCTCAAGTCCAAGCTTAACAAATCCTTGATGACAGCATGCGAACCAGTGGGTTCTCCAGAAAACTCAGCTAGAGATTAATTCTTACTATGAGAAAGGTCTTCAAGTCGTCATTTTAACTCTTTAATTCTTAAATATCTTGAGATCTTTTCACAGTTCCTTTACACTACCCAGAGCACATTAGTCCTACTGGACGGTCACACACATTTCTTTAAAGTTTCCTCACCTGGCTTATCCTTATCCTTCTTTCGGCGGCTTGCGAACTGACGGCGGCGCTGCTGTTTGATTTCCTGCTGCTGCTGAGACTCCTTGTCGATGCGAGCCCGCTGTTCTGCGATGGCTTCCTCGTAGGTCTTCTCTTTCATGCCGAAGGAGGCGATGGCGTAGATGAGGGCCGACAGGCCAACAAATCCAGCGAAGACACAAAGAGCCAGATACTGAGGCTCAATAAGATCCATAGCTGCCATATTGGTTGTACGAATCTGTCGGAGAAAAGAAGTCAAAATATAATTTAAGATAAAAAGAAAATAAGATAAAATAAATAAACAAATTAAAATAATAAAATAAAAATAAATAAAATAAAATAAAATAAAATAAAATAAAATAAAATATAAATAAATAAATAAATAAATAAATAAATAAATAAAATTAAATAAAAATATAAAAAATAAATAAATAAATAAATAAAATAAAATAAGAAAAAATGCTCTCAGTTTGAAAAGCAGTGTTTGAAACTGATATGGTCCTGTGTACAAAAACTGATATACAGTATTGTAAATCTTTGAATTGATTGGACATGTGACTAATCACTGAGTTCTGTAATCCTTTGTGTAAACATTTACTGTCTACAAAGCAGAAAGTCAGAGACACTCAGAGTCAGAGCTATACAGGTTTGGTTTATTTATTTTATGGGACAGTACCAGTAGCAGGCCTAAACTTTGACAAGGTTTATCCACTTGATAAAAAAAAATGCCAACTTCTTAAAAAATCTATAGGTTAAAATGAAGTACCTACTGGCATTATTCATAATTATAGACAAATTTGTCAGTTACACTGGTCAGGCTTATGGAAGCAGCCCAATAATATTTGCTAACATAAAAAAGCAGTAAAACATTTCTTACATTAGGTGCGGAACGATTTTTTGACACGACGGTAGTTACTCTGATATCATGGGTTTACGTTCTTCTTTTTGACAGACGGTTGTTACTCTAATATCATGGGTTTACATTCTTATTTTTGACAGACAGTAGTTACTCTGATATCATGGGTTTACGTTAGTTCTTATTTTGACAGATGGTAGTTACTCTGATATCATGGGTTTACCTTCTTATTTTTGACAGATGGTAGTTACTCTAATATAATGGGTTTACTTTCTTACTTTTGACACACGGTAGTTACTCTAATGTCATAGGTTTACTTTCTTATTTTTGACACATAGTTCTCTGATATCTGATAACTCTGATATCATGGGTTTACTTTCTTATTTTGACAGACGGTAGTTACTCTAATATCATGGGTTTACTTTCTTATTTTTGACAGGCGGTTGTTACTCTAATATCATGGGTTTACTTTCTTATTTTTGACAGACTACATAGTTGCTCTAATATCATGGGTTTACTTTCTTATTTTTGACAGCTGGTAGTTACTCTGATATCATGGGTTTACTTACTTATTTTTGACACAAGGTTGTTACTCTAATATCATGGGTTAACATTCTTTGTTTTGACACAAGGTTGTTTCTCTATCATGGGTTATGTTCTTGACAGACAGTTGTTACTCTAATATATTGGGTTTACTTTCTTATTTTTTACAGAGGGTTGTTACCAATATCATGGGTTTACTTTGTTATGTTTGATAGACAGTAGTTACTCTGATGTCATGGGTTTACTTTCTTATCTTTGACAGACACTAGTTGCATAAATATCATGGGTTATTTTCTTATTTTTGACAGACGGTAGTTACTCTGCTATCAACGGTTAACATTCTTATTTTTGGCAGACTACTGTACATAGTTACTCTGATATCATGGGTTTACTTTCTAATGTTTGACAGGGGGTTGTTACTCTAATATCATGGGCTTACGATCTTTTTTTGGACTGTCGGTAGTTACTCTAATATCATGGGTTTACTTTCCTAATTATGTCTACTGGCAGCAAATACAAGTCCATTTTGCTCTACTGGCAAACACTGAAATCCACAGTTGGCATTTAACCTTGGAGTAAACAGCCTAATTTTCAAGGCCTGCAGTATGTTGTCTACATACAGTAGTTTGACTCACAAGTTACAGTACTGTACATGCAAGTTCTCACAAGATAGTTCCACAAGATAGACACGCTGATATTACTACTTACGGACACTGCACTGTGTCACAGGGTAAACAAATGTGTGCTTTAGATCGATATCACGCATAATGCGAATGGATCTATAAAGATAACAAACATTGTGCTTATATGTGCAGGCAAAGGCTGCATGGAACATGCTTCAAGATATCTCTGCTACACCTTTCACAACAAGCATTACAGTGATACTAACTTGCTTTTACCATAATGACTGACAGGTTGCTTCTAGTTTGGTTCAAAAGCTGGATAATCAATTAGCCATTGATCAGTGAAAACAGTAGCTGCATTTAAATTTACGGTAAGTTTGCAATTGTATGAGGTTGCACTTATGTTATACTGTCCCCCCTCCCCCCCCCCCTCCACTCTCCCAAAGATTCCATCCATACTTGTCTTGACTATTGACACAATTAGGCCCCTATTTGTTAGGTCTGGACCCTTGGTGAACATGGCAATGCAGGTGTCTCTAAAAAATAGAGCAATCAAATGGTTCAATAAAGTTCAAAGTTCAAAGATAAAGAAGCAACTAGGATTTTGACATTAGTCTGTCTTTCTGTGGGTTCAGTGGTGAGGTTAGGATTACCATACATTCCAATTAACAGGGGATTGTCACTTCTGTGCAACAAAAATATATATTGTCCTGCTGGAAAACTAAACTGTCCAGGTTTCCTTAGGGTCTTTGTGACGTTCAAATATATCCCTCTTCTTACAAAAAGGAACATACGTACAGTAGTATATGTATCAATTTACTTGATTGTTTCTTAAAGGGATGATATAATTGTTTTCAACACATAAATATGATTGATGGCTGTATATTAGCCCCACAAGTCAGTGAAAAGGATTGTAACATGGGATAAATAATTAAAACAAGTACCAGCCTAACACTTATGTTAATGTAGCCATCTTGCCATATTCCCCATAGCATATACACCACTTTCCCAAGTCTTGGCGTTCTTGCTTATCCACTGGTGAATCTCTGGGGGCATTCGAATCAAGTGGAAAGTGAAACAGCTTGAATTTTTAATCCTTCATAGCGCGGTGTTAAGTAAACACGAATGATCATGAAAAAGCAAATTCTGTAGCTTTGACTATATTGTCATAGTTAGTAAGTACATCCAAAAAGCACCTGCAATAGTCCTATATTCCATAAAAGATTTCAGAGGCGTCGAAAATACTAACAAAAAGGTGGCTCATGTAAATTTAGACATGTTTTATTCTAAATTAAATTTAACATTTCTCAGGTTAATAACATTGTTTGGAAGATATTTTCCCTTTCAACATTGCCAACAATTGATTGGTTCAATAAACATTGCACTAACTTAGTTCTTACTTAGGTAACTTGTCAATCGGTTAATCAGCACTAACTTTCTTTGTATTTGTGTACTGTAGCAAGTTGCTCATATTAATATTATGTAGCATTTTTTGATGAGGTATTGGATAAATTATTCCCTTTAGTGTATTGTATGGTATAGAAGAAATATATATACATTTTTCTAATATACTTGTACGCACCTTGAGAGATGTGACAAAGTCGCTGAAGCTAACTCCAATAAATAGGGTTATGGGGTCCTCCCAAGAAAGTAAATATTTAGATGTGAAATGGTGCATTTTGAAGCATATTTTGAGGCATATTTAAGCTAGAAATTAGGATTAAATCTAAGTCTACATGCAAGGTAGCACTACTTATAAATTCTTTGGTGTTGGGAGAGGGGTTCAAAAGGGAGATGGGCTTAGAAACCCCACCCCTTCTGGATCCTTGCCTGGTACTGTGTTTGTTTTCTCCCGATGGTCAGCAAAATAAGCATTACATCAAGTATATTTAAATACGGTCAGATAAATAAGCACCCCTTTCTAACCATGATCAGGTAAATAAGTAAGCAAACTATCGTTATTGAACTGATGAGCAATGATTGGGTTTATAACCAGCAAGAGCTCTCACCTTTATTAAACGCTGTGAGCAACTATGGTCCGTGTAGGCCTAGGCCTGTCTAACTTGTTGAAAAACTTCTAATTTATTTTTAGGCACAGGCCTATACTAAGGCTAGTACTGTAGTAGGCCTACTACTACTAAGTAAGGTCTGCAAAGGTTATGTAGCCTATGTCTATGTTCATGAAGTGATGACGTTAGGGACACAGAAAGTGAATATATAAGTAATATAGCATAGCTTTCCAATTGATTTGGCCTTTACTTGGTTACATTTGCTAACAGTCACCGAACGTTAGGCCTAATTACAACGTTGACCCCTTTGGGCAAAACACAATTCAGTGTTAGGATAAAGCTTAGGCTCGACTGTGCTACGTCAGAGGAATAAGGGAAAACACTCAGTGATCTTAATTAGTACACACTTTAAATGAGCTAATTTAATGTACTTACCTGATTTATGGGACGTCTTCGTATACCTCGAAGGTGCTTAACCAGCCAAAATTAAACGAACGTTAACGGTCTTGAAGGATAATTAGGCTACAAGATGTTCATGTGTACCAGTATACCACGTATCCTAACGCACATGAGCACGTAGTGATATGCTATATTAGGCCAGGAAGTGCCCACGTATGACATTATAGCCAGGCAAACATCCTGCACCATACAAACTGTACCCTGTAGTCTGTACACAGTCTTCACACATGTCGGGCTATGTTCACGCCCACTACCCTATATTATGGCATGTGATTGGTGCCTTTTTGTACGTGTACCACTTTTCATGAGAATTTAGGTCAAGGTATCACACTGCTTTACCACAGCAACAATATGTTGTTTTGTAATTACTATGATTCGAAAAAAATCTTTGATTTTCTTTAATACCACGAACTAAATAGAACAACGATAGAGTAAGAAAAGTCAATTCGTCAACAAGAAGAACTGTCGACAAACTTTCGATGATAACCTATCATGTGCGTGATTTTACCACTGTTAATTTCCGTCTGAAACTATGGACCAATCATGGTTCACCATTGTCTTGCGATTATGGACACGTATGTAAACATTTCTACACCGAGGGAGTTTTAACCTCGAAACCAGGGAAATTGGCTCTGACAGATATCTATAGATATATATTATAAACGCTTATAAGTACGCTCCTGGCCATTCATAAATGCATTTTGCTTGGTGAAATTTTTGCTAAGCATTTCGTGTTCAAGAGATCGAATATCCTGCTGCAATCTGCTGAACATAATTACATTGCCATGGTCAAAAACTTCACTCTTACATCACGCAAAGTGTAATTTACGTCTCGGGAGTCCAATGTTGAATCTCGTAGGGTATTATTATCATTTTGATAATGCACTCTTAATGAAAGCAGGTTGCGTTACTCTCTCGCATTTAGCACCAAGACCTTATTGTTTTGGTAAAGAATTCACGGTTAGGGGGAGGAGGTAGGGAATCAAAGAGGGACCTTCACCCATGTGACAACATTGAAAAATATACAAGGGAAGGTCCACGTATTTGTCAGACGTTTATCCCACTCCCCCACCCTTTACATGCCACAATTTTTGCCAATAGGTTTTCATGGTGGAAATTTTGAGACAAAATATTCAACATTAATTTAATTAGATAAAACAGTGTAAAGTTCGATTTTTTTAATATAGAGACACTTAAAGGGGGATAAAATGCCGAAATTTGAGTTAATACTAAAAATGGTCAAATTTTACACATTAAGTTGACATTTTGGTGTCATTGCAAAATTTGGAGAAAATAGTCAAACTCAGAAGAAAAAAAGTTGAAAATATAAAGTCCTAATTTTTCTTGAAAGCAACATATTCAAGGTGAAATTTCAAATAGAAAGCTGAAATTTTGTTTTAAGTCAATTTTCCGAATGAGAAATCAAACTTGTGAGAAAAAAGATGAAATTTCAATATATTGTTATAAATGTTATAAAAATATTATTATTATTACAAATTCTAAGCACATTTCTAAACTATTGTGTGGCTGTATGTCTACTTATATTCTGACACACTTTGCTCAAACTAGTACTGATGAACTGAAGAAGATTATCAACGAAGATGGTATCCACTGCGGTTACAGTGATCCCGTACCTGGTCAAGTATAACCTTGAGTTATACTTCTACCAACCTGCAGCTGGTGCAAATTGGTTATTCCTTCACTTTCAGCTGGGTATATATTGAGGGCGTAAATAACGCTAATATCACACCTCTAACTTAAAAGTTGTGTTTAGATAAATACAAATTCAGCATTAATAGAACCATTTCCAATTTTGCATAAGTGGGCAAACTTGTTGAGAGAGTAGTCTTCAAAAGGTTGAATGACCACATGGATATAAATAATATTCATTTTACTCATAAGTCTGGCTAAAAAATGTGTCATAGTACTGAAACCCCTCTTTTAAAGATTGTTAGCGATCTCTTGGTAGCTTCTGATGAAAAGAAGATAAAACTGCTTCGGTTTACTTTACTACTTGATCTTAGCGCTGCTTTCGAAACGGTTGTTCATCTTAAACTCCTGAATATTCTCTATCATTATATTGGTGTGCAAGGTACTGCTTATAAGTGGTTTTAATCTTATGGGTAGAACATTGGTGCTAACATTTTTTATTACCTTGATATTGCATATGGGGTTCATCCAGGGTCTGTACTTGGCCCGGTAATGTTTAATATTTCTATTCGCTCGTAGTATATAGGCCTATGATGAAAAGAAGAAGCTTGGTTTTAACGTGGAAGGTTATGCTGATGGTTATCAGGTATATAAAGCTTTTTCCTCTAATTTTCAAGTTCGGGTTCTTACTCATGACGTACAACAATGTTCTTAGCTACATGGATGGGATCTCACCTTCTTTGCCTTAATCCTGGTAAAACTGCTGAAATAATCCTGGTAAAACTGAAATAATCCTCATAGGTCCAGATTCTGGACTCCAAACATTAACATCGGTGGTACCTTTATTAATACGAATAACTGTACCAGATTCGCCAGTTCCGTAAAGTCTTGGAGTTTAGCTTGACAACAGTTTGTGGTTTGACAGGTTCACTGTACCGTTTCATCTTGTTTTTCTACGCTTCGTAAGGTTGCAAGGTTGAAACCTTACTTATCTTTTGTTCATCTGAAGTCTTATACAACTGCTTTGGTTTTATCTGACCTGGATTAGTGTAATTGCTTGTACTTTGGTGTCCAATCTAACCTTCTTATAAAGCTTCAATCTGTTCAAAACTTCGCCAACTAAGCTCATTTACAGAAAGAGGAAAAGCAATCCTGTTTCACACCTTTTTGTTGATTTGCATTGGTTACGTTTCCCTGAGAGAAGTTGACTTCAAATCATCCTCATGGCCTATCAATGTCTACGTCTTTGTCTCAGCCCCTATTTAATTAAAGGGGCTACACAATGAATCCAGCCAAATTAATGTCAGACGCCCTCTATATATCTCCAACTTTACACGTTAATTACACGTTAATTCCACCCTCTCCACAGCCATTGTTCTCGAACCGAAAACTTTATACTAAGTTCGGTGATCATTCATTAGCTAAACGCTGCCCCCCCCCCCCACCATGGAACTCTGTGTCAATTCTAAAGTTGGTTCTTTTATAAGGCGTCTGAAGCATTTTCGTATATAAATAAGGTGAAACCTTCTTTACATTAAACATCAGCTCATGTAACTTTACTTCTGCCTTTATTTATAGTTTGGTTTCAGCACAGAGGTGCACGTCTTGTCCGCAAGGTAATAGTTGTGCATAAACCCTTCATTCATTCACTCATTCATTTCCAGAAAAAAAAATGAGAAATTGGGAGATGGTTGAAATTGGGAGAAAAAAATGCGGTACAATCATATATTTCATCTAGAGAATACCCAAACAAATCCCACTAGTGTTCTGCCTCTCACTTTTCAATAGCTTCGTACACTACTGCTTTAGCAGTTTTGACCCAAAAGGACCCCCAATGGAGTGACAACATCCAAAGCAATATTAGTGTGCAAACTTAATTGACCTTGCTTTCTCATGAAGAGGGTGATATATCAGTTATATTTGGCAAAGCCCCTCTAGACCTGTTTGACTCAGTGACGTACAAGGGATTTCAACAGTGTGTGTGCATGAGGGGGAGTGGGGGGGGG
>JAIPMN010000151.1:15301-35945 GCA_020650975.1 Apostichopus californicus | reverse complement strand
CTCAAAACCTGATCCAACATTTATCCTGGGCTAGGCTCTTTGCAAACAATCATCAAAATTACAGTAGGCCTATGTGAATAGCTTTTTACACAATGTGGATTTAAAAAAATCAAACTTCAATGTCTACTTTTGACGATTCACCAGTAGTTTACACACGAACGTTGAACCAAAAAAATTTACTGAAGCACGTGGTCAATTACCACGAAAAAAATTGCAACCAAAACTACTGTGGTGTGAATGCACATTTTACATTAACAACTATCAATGCAGAGAGAAGAAACATACTGTGAGATGTAATATCCTATTCTGGATCAGAGACGTAGCTTCCCACACAATTCATAGATTGTCCCAACTCATAACATTTTCTGATCATAACAATTATTAAAATATTACGTGATAGTTTCAGAAACAATTCAAGTGCATCTTCGTACCAGGAGTGATTGTTGTCAAAAGTTACGTAGGACGGTATGCAGCCAGGCCTAACGTTATGATATTTGAGTGCACACATATGATAGCCTATACAACAAACTTTGTTATCTCTACACAGAGAAAAGTAACGTTGCAAGTGATTATTGTTAAACAACTACGTGTTTATTGAGCAGTACAGGTGGAAAGATGTTTTCAGACAATGGATAAGGACTATTAGCCAATCAAATCACAGGAATTTTGAAAAGCATCATTGTCTATTTCCAGCATGAAAATCTCTGTAATGGAGTGTTGTAAACCCTGTACCTTGCGGTTGATTGTTATGATATATTTATTTTCAAACAAATTCTATTATCTGTAGGATTGGGAAGAATTTTGGTTCTTGTCAGAAGAAATTTTTTTTTTGTTGAAAGAAATATTGAAAGATGTTCATTCAAAAATGTGTTTTGTTATGTTTTCCGTTGACCTAGTTGTCAAGGTGAACTTGGGCTTTGTTTCTCAAAAAAATGTGGTGGATGGGCGTGGTCTTTGCCCGCGGGGGTAAACATGAACTCTGATTGGCCTTTGTTGACAAACGGACGGAACAGAAAATACCACGAATCTTGGTTCGTAACAATGCTGTTGCATTGGTAACAATGCTGTTATCATTGACATAATATATAATTTTGATCTCAAAAAGGGCACCGCGGCCATCGGAGAAAAAGGGCAGGCCATTTTGGCCGTAAAAACGTCAGATTTCTTAAAGGCACCAAGGCCATTTGGAAGGGCACCGTCGGCCATGGCCGTCGTGGCCGTCGGGAAATTTGAGGCCTGCCTAAATACATTTGGTGAAAACAATGGCGACCATCAAGACATTTTTTAAAAAATTTGCTTTCAAAATTTCACAGTAAGCTCCTCCCATGATGAACATCTATTATATATATACTAGCAGTCTGTGTTGGCAGAAATCTTTTATAGAATTATAATAAGCAGTGTAATGTATTCCAAGTCCACTCTGTGGAACTGAAACTCTAGAACATCACCACCTGTTAGTGAGAGAATCACATGAACCTGTGGCATTGAATAAACTTCTGCAAATTCATTTGTAATGTCATTGGGATTGGTGGGTGACAATATGACCAGTGTTAGCCGTGTGGAGACTTGTGATCATATGATCCATAACATTGTAGCACTGTCATAGCATTACTGGAGTTTATTAAATGTAAGTAATGGGAGATATAAACCCAACCATCATAATTATTCTATATTATAGAGATATAATACTATTGGGAGGCATTTTGAGATATGTAAAGCATGACATCATGATGAATCTACATTATCGGATAACTACTAACGAAGAAATGCAACAACCCAAAACATTTAGACTTATCAAGGTTTAATAGTTATAGATGTAAGGCAGACGTACAAGGGTAACTTACTCTTTGTTAACATTCTCAGGGTTTCTATATCTGGAGGTCCATCTCCTTTGTTGTAAGGTATCCTTGTCGTTAAATACTGTCAAAAGAGAAAAAAACAATAAAAACAAATTACAAACGATTAGTGAAAACTGAAACATGAAACCTACCGAAATAAATAAGGTCGTGAACCAGCCATCAATACAATACTATCATTGAGTGGTTCGTTAACCACGTTAATTATAACAAATGAGAAACGACCATGTGAACCAGTTAAGCATGAAACAGCTGTATAAATCTAAACAGGTCATTCATGAGTATAACAGCAACAAACAACCGCAATAAGTTCAATCTTTTGATGCATTTCCTAAAATTACTTTCTTATTCTGAACAATAATCACATACAGATCCTATCATGAATACCTATCTGTCCCCCTCCCACAACCCTACCACCCACCCCCCCCCTCGCCCTTACCCTCCAAATGGCAAAATAAGTGTCCTATTAATTAGAGAAACTAAGCATGTCTCCTAATGTTGTATGTAAAATACCACGATAATAATAAATACTACAATTTATCTTTTTCACAGCATTTATTTGTAATATTTCACTGCCATGTGGCAACATCATTTTCCATGCATGACGATTTTCCAATGACTGCTTCAATGGAGGATGGAACCAGCCACTGTCACAACTTTCTCACCGGCAAGGGAGTAAGCTCTGCTCTCACTAGATCCCGAGAAGATGAGAATTAGGAATGAGGTGTTTATTAGCATCATGATAAGATAGAGGGAAACCAAACCAATGAATTATCCGACCAGACACAATAAACTATACCGATGTCAAAGCTACCTCTAATAAATGCTGGATCGATGGAAACCTTGATTAACTTCAAGAAAAAGAGCCCCGGTGTGAAACAAGTTTTCTACATATTTTGATGAATGGGGAACCGAGCAAGGGGAGTTCATCAAACTCATCGACAGGAGATCACAAAAAGATAAGATTACAGCGGCAGTAGGCTGCAGTAGATACCAGGCCTCGACAATATTTTTTAAAACTACTCGCCAACTGGCGACCGAGTCTAAAATTCTACTCGCCAAAACGTTAAATTTACTCGCCATTTTTTCTCGCAAAGTGTTTTTGTGATATAAGCCTAGGTAGTATGGCCTAACTTAGGATATCGCGGTTTAGTGTTACTGTTAGTTGTTTACAGCAAAAACGATCTATTTAAATTGTGCTTCGTCAAAAGTGTTTAAAACGTGATATTCATGCGTTACCCCTGTTTGAGTTGTCGTTACGCATTTATTTAAGTTTGAAGTTTTCCAGTTTGGTTACACTGTACCTATCGTGCATCATTTAGTCGATTAGTATCAAATTAGTTTCGAGCTGGTGAACAGAGCTGTTCCTTAGGACCTCCTTGTAACAGTGCACTTAATAATTCTACTGTGATGTGTAACATTAGGCAATATGCCTTTGTTGATTGGCTCACAAGTTAATAGTAAGCCTATCGTATAAAGGCAGTGAGCGAATGAGCCACTCGCCAAAATGTCAAGCGTAATGCATTTTTAGCTTGCCAGTCGCAAATTCTAGTCGCCATTGGCGAGTTGGCGACCGTATTTGTCGAGGCCTGGTAGATACATAACATATTATGTAATGTGGAAACCAGATATCATGATCAACAGCTACACATCAACAAATGTCGGTATATCTTCAAACTTACAAAAACACAAAAACAAGATTAAATTGAAGCTAGACAATATTATCATGGAAGATAGCAAGAGATTGAGGGTTTGAAGGAAACTAAAGCTACATATTACAAACATATGATGGTTTGCTAAATTTAGTTTTCAGTAAATATTGTATGGCTATTTTCTGTTTGTTTCAGCAACCAATATTCTAATGCATAAATAATATACAATTATACGCAAGCCTGCAGCAGTTTATTGGTATATCACTGTAGATACAGACATGACTATAAGCACACAGCTGCTAAAAACAGTGCTATTTGTGTTTGGATCCAAGGGTTTACCCTAGCCCTTTCCCTTATGTTCACACATTACAATATTCATCCAAAATATCTCTGCATTGATACACACTCCTTCCTAACCCTTAACACTCCTTCCTTTCCCTTATACTCACTTTACACTCTAACATAGCCATGTTTCTCAACCCATTCTTACCCTTGAAAGAACCCTGCTTTCATCCTGCCTCTCTCACCCTTTCCAATAAAGCCAGGTTCCATCAACCCATTCTTGCCCTTTAAGAGACGCTGTCCCTCCTGCTTTCATCCTTCCTTCCTCCCTCCCTCCCCCTTCCCCCCTTCTATTCATACTTACGTAGCCAGGTTCCACCAATCCATTCTTGCCCTTGATTCTGCTGATGAGTCCTAGTCCAGCTAATCCTCCAGGACTACTGCCATCACCCTTTCCTTTCCCTTTGCCATTTTTGCCCTTTATTTTATTTTGTACGCTGAGGAGAGAGGCAATAAACATGTTCTTCATCTCCTTCTCGTCCTCCATCTCCTCTCGTAGAGCCAGCTGCTGGACCAAAATTTCAGAAAACTCTCTGAAGGTGTTGTCCAATTCTTCCAACAGTTCATTCAGCTGGGCTAGATCCATCTCTTTTAAAGCTGAGAAAGTAGAAAGTGTGTGAAGAGGCAATAATAATCATAATAATAACAATAATAATATTAACACCATATAGTGTACGGTACATGTGAAAGTGGATAAGCAGATCCTGTGTGTAACCATGCATTAGTGAGTGGCTGGATAAACAATATCATGAGAATCAGTGAATTTAATTAAAAAAATGAAGAAGATAGTTGGAAAATAGAAAAAAATAAATTTATGAGTTCAATCCTGTGTTAATTATGGTTTATTTATATTTCCAGTCATACTCCACTTCCAATCAAATTTCACTGATAAGGACTGTTATAAGTCCTGTGCAAACCCTATGAAGCATCTACTTATGCCACACAACAGCGCAACTGATCATCTGCATTAACAGGTAATGACAATAACAGCTCTGCCTGATTCTTATGTATGCAAATTAGGTAAAGTCCAGGTACATTTGTAATGAAAGCCTGGGCTAAGTGTTGAAATTTGTTTTGAAAGGTTAAAAGTGTGAAGGTATTATATAAAATTTACTACATGAATGCAACAAAATATAAATCAGCTTGTACTTGAGTGCACTGTATATATATCCATGGTAAAACCCATTATGTATGATAACAAGTCTATAGAAAACAGAACCAAGTCGTGTTACCAACAGACGGAGGCTTGATTCTTCTAAAATTAAGGTCAGTAGAGACAGTTCAATTGTCAAAATAAAGCTAAAGACAGAGAACCAGCCTTTAAAGGGAACTGTAAGATATTTAGAGCAGTGAAAGTTTTGACATTAAATTTATATATATGTTGAATTGTATATTAGCTCATGGGGAGCCATGGTGGCCTTGACCATATCATCAAAGTATCACCTTATCATGTATCATTAGACAAGTCAAATTTAATTTTTACAATACCTTTAAAGTTTTTTAATTTCTAGTTGCTAGATTTTCACATTTTTGGACCATATAAAATTTCATCTGGGATTAATATCCACACCTGGAAGCATTTAGAATTAAACCACAAGTCTGATGAAATAAAGACTCATGTGTCAGTAATTCAAATAGATTGCAATATAAGGATTTTAAACAGTGCCAGTCAATCAATGCCAAGCAACCAGTAGGGTGTACCAGGAGTTCAGGACACCAATCAATGTCCATGCATTCACTATCCCAGGTCTAATAATGGAGGCTATGCTGATTTACACCACATGAGGTACTGTATATGGTATCTGTCCAATACCAGCCTGCCTACTGAGAAATATTACATCGTCCTCAAAAAGATCTATTACTGGTACTAATTCTTGTATTTCAGTAAGAGCATTTCAATGTTAAGAGACTACGCAGCCAGCATCCAAGCAGATCATATCGCAGCGGGAGGTAACTAGTCAAAACAGCAGACTGACCAACTCTAAAAGAAACCTTTAATTATAAATCATATATCTGTCAATGGTATCAATATCTTCCTCAACTAACAAATCAAAATAAGTTGCCAAACTGTAAGCAAGAAACCAGAAAGGTGAGGTATTGGAGAGGAGCAGGAATATGAAGAGAAGACCCTGCACAGATCATGCAACAAAGCCACCATAAGTTAAACCCTTTAAAGAATTCTGCAAATCCTGCAATTATACATCTGTTTGTAGCCAGGTCACTGACATGGGGCAGTGAGTGTTACAGTTGATAGAACTATGTGAGGAACAAAATTAGACGCAGGTGTCATGTGTAGATGTCAATTATTATGGTTGGTAGATGGTCACTCGTTAATGGGAATCTTTAGATCCACATACTTCACATACCAAACTTATTCAGTAAAAGCTATTAAATTCTAACAGCACTTTTGTAGTAATTATGAATACAGTTCAGCTTTGTCCTTTTGTAAGATAAGACACTCAGTAACAGCTATGTAGAATTAAAATGAAGAGGATGGACTAGATACAAGCTGCACAAGTCCTATTTGTCAGCTACAATGGAAGAGTTCCAAGCACATTTTAATTGCCATTACAGTGCTTAACTCATGTGGATGAAGTTACTGCAACTTTCAGGGATAAGGTTAGGATCACTGATAGAAGCATAAAACACACAACACTGAATGCAACTGGTTATAAGGCCCATTGGAAATTATACTGACTTTTCATTGAGAACAAGAATGACAATGAAGCTGTCTTAATAGTGATAATAAACTAGATACCTTTCAAATATTAAAGTAAAAACTTGGTAAAACTGCAGATATTGAAAAACAAAGGAAGGAATGTGATGGAAAAGTCTTAACAATTAAACATGCTAAGAAAGATAGAAGAAATTACTAACCACTGGCCTAAATTTCATGCAATAGTCCATACATGAGATGAGACCACTAAATATTGCCCTCTATTTGGCACCTACATAGCACTTACAATAGTGTCTAAAGTAGCACCTACATAGCACCTAAATAGCACTTACAATAGCATCTATAGTACCCATACATAGGACCTACATACCATTCACATTAGCATCTACAGTAGCACCTACACATCACTTACAATAGCACCTACAGAGCACCTAAAGTAGCACCTACATAGCACTTACAATAGCGTCTAAAGTAGCACCTACATAGCACCCAAAGTAGCACTTACAATAGCATCTATAGTAGTGCCTACATAGCACCTAAAGTAGCACATAAATAGCACTTAAAATAGCATCTATAGTATCCCTACATAGCACCTACAAACAGTACCACTCAAGAATAGCATCTACATTACTTACATAAGCACCTACATAGCACCTAAAGTAGCACATAAATAGCACAAGTTTACAAGTTACAATTTAGCATCTACAGTACCCCTACATAGCACCTACATACCACTCCCATTAGCATCTACAGTAGCATCTACACATCACTTACAATAGCACCTACAGTAGCACCTACATAGCACTTATAGTAGTGCCTACATAGCACTAACTATAGCACCTACAGTAACAGCTATTCTAAGGCCATTACAGATTGGACACCCTCCCTTTGGTCAGCTTATCAGAGGAATGTTCAACAGCATAGTACATATATTCACAAGCAAACTGCATTTAGATTAAATCCTTAATCTGTATTGATGTCTCATTAGTCAATCAACTATGCAAATGTATGTATGAAGGAAGAAAATGATGGGTGCAAGACAAACGGAGAGAAAGCATCAAAAATAAAATGGTGAAATTTATACCTGGAGTTCCTGCCATGCAGCATAAACAACAAAGGTAAATAAAATTAAATCAAAATCATACAGAAAGAGAAAAGAATCATACAAATTAACGAATAAACGGATGATTTTAGAGAATATATAGTAATATTGACAACATAACTCCATCAAAGGGAAGTAAGGGCCAATGAAAAAGGGTTATTTGACATTATTATACAATAGCCTGTGACTGAAGAAGTAATGCAATACACATGTTAAATATCTTGTAAACAGTGTGAATGTTAAAGGGTTTTCCAGTGGGCTCAGAAGGCAGAATGTTTCATCGGACAACGAAGCATCATTGACCAGCCAAGAAGACAAACAGTAAAGCCTTAAGTTACACTGACCTTAATATCAAAATAATAATCTTTGCTGTTGGGTCGTACAGTAAAGCTGTACACAGAGTCCAGATTATAAAGTCTTTGCATGATGAGATAAGACTACTCTATCAGATTTGTTATCGCTGTTCATCTATTCTGATAGCTTCATCAAACTGACTGTATTTAGAGAACAAACCTGTTAAGAACTGTGTAATCAAATTTAATGACTTGCTGAAGTGTTTCCTACTGTAAAACGAAAAGCTTCATCAGGTCTAACACCCAGCTCACTATCTGGACTAGAGTTTCACAATATTAGCTACAGGGTACTTGCTAACATATATGCAAGAGTTTCGACATTCTACTAGTTAAAATCCTGTTTTCACTGGCATTTTCCTAGATTACCACACATTATCGTTACTGTACAGTTTTGATTGCAGTGCGATAATATTTGCTTGTAATAAGCAGTCATAAAGGCTTATCTTACAGTAGGTAGGGAAATGTTGGGAATTCTTTGACTGGCAATTATTAACTGAATATAATGTCTATAAATGTTCTTAATGCCTACTGGCAGAAATATGCCATCTTGTTTGTTTTAACTGGCATATGGTAAGTCTGTAACACGTATCACCTTCTTTCTATATTACCATAGTTACTTACAGTGTACCTATTTGAATTACAGTATTGCTAGGCTCAGATGCAATGTGTTTGAAGAGTATACATGATTCTCAGAGAGATCTCATCTGAGGATGTTTGATTCAGACCTGTCAAATGCAAATGAGATGAGTGAGGCTGGTTTGGGTAGGAATACTTCTACACATTCAAATTCAAACACTCAATGAATCTCTAGGGTTCTACATGAGAACAACTCTACATCACTGACATACAGACAGATACATTAACGATTCAACAGCTAATATAAGTCACCTTTTCCAAAGAAGGTGTAGGAAACTTGGCCAAAACTCTGAATTTTTAAGGATTAATCACTCTAGGAGCCTATTGGAGGTCTACTGTACATTACAAACGCACAGCTGCCAAGAAATATAGTCATTCCATTTGAATGACTACTCTTGAACGCCACAGACAACAGAAGATGCTGTTCCTTACTTATTCAATGAATAAATTCAACACACCAAACATATAGGCAGGAGTCAGTGATAGCTTTCCATATATAGCGGGGGTTTCAGTTCTTACTACTAGTCATCATGAATAGGCAGAATAACTCATAGCATGCCACAGATTGGAGCGTGGATTTTATTATTACGCAGATGCTTGATTAGTACTGACACTGATGCGTGTGATACTACAAATTACTAGCATTGTCAGTCAGATTATCTATACATCCATGTGTGATGAGTGTACTGCTGATCTGTGTGATGTATTACGTATTACTATAGCAATGAAATGTCATAACATATACACACATGCTAGATGAATACTGAATATGTGATAAAGTATATTACTAGCAATGTAACTAGACTACTAGCCCATAGGTAAGTTTGATGAGTACTGATGCTGTGTGTAATAATATAACATATTACAGTACTAACAATGTAACTAGACTACTAGCCCATAGGTAAGTTTGATGAGTACTGATGCTGTGTGTTATAATATAACATATTACAGTACTAACAATGTAACTAGACTACTAGCCCATAGGTAAGTTTGATGAGTACTGATGCTGTGTGTTATAATATTACATATTACTAACAATGTAATCAAACTACTACTGTAGCTCATAGGTAAGTTTGATGAATACTAATGCTGTGTGTAATAATATTACATATTACCAACAATGTAATTGAATAACATACATGTTTGATGTGTTCTGATGCTGATCTGTGAGATATTACATTATCTGCTTCTTGAACTTTGTACTTGTAGAGTGTTTATGCAATAGGTTATGTCTTGAAATTCACTTTAAAGTGATTTTTACTCCTTGCCCAAGTCCCTTACCCTTTTTAAATGCAGGTGAGTTTCTCCAGATGTACCAGTTATCTTACATGATACATATCCAGGGCTATTAAACTGCTACATGCTTTAACATTTTCTTCCATTACACTTCTAGTCTAATGAAGTAAATCTGAATGTCAGAGACTACACAGGCAAAGTTACATTGGGCCTCCAACCTTTAAAAAGCAACTTCAAGATGTTACTTACACACTGCATATATGCTGATGGCTGAATAGTTCTACTGAACATTGCTTGCAACTGCCAAAATGTGAACACAGTCCAATTAATTATTTTGAAAATGCAAAAGGCCCTGTAGAGGGCAACAACTACTATTGTCCAGTGTGTTAGTATTTAACACATTTATAGGGACAACAAAGTAACCAGTTGTGAGAAGACAGGTAAGCCAGGAAGCCAAGTATCTTTACAAATTTATAAACAAAGCTTGTAAAACAAAGCACATTAATCCATCTCTCAGCTTCATAGCTTTTTCTGTTGTTGAGACAAAGTATTGCAATTAACTCACATTATTTGTGTGATTGCATTGGACATATCTTCCAAATCACCACCCATGGACTCAACCAATAACTGCTTTTGTTTTACTATTAAATTGAAACGATTGTGTAACCTTGGCTAGTAGTTCAACTGTGTAACAGGATGTTATTAATTAATATCATCAACAATAGTGATATCAATGTTCCCAGGGTGCGGTCTGATCTGTAATGGACATTAAGAAACAAAGACAGGTTAATGTACAGTATTACCTATGTATGACATCACAAATTCTTGCACAATAAACTTATTCCAACCAGGAAGCCAAATACCTCAGTGATTCCTTGCCAATTATGAAGAATAAGCCACAAGATACAAGAATTCTAAGGGTTTTGAATGTTCTTATTACTAAAACTGATCAGCAAGAGTCTTTCTCCTACTAATGGTATCTACACAGCAAGAATGAACTGCAAGCAAGGTATGTCAAAGACCCCCCCAGTGAAAAATATGGTGGGGCGGAAGTATCATTCCGCCCCCCCGCTCCGCAAGTCAGAAAACCCCTTTTTCATTTCCAAATGAGAAAAAAATCTCATTTGGAGCACCAAATTGCATCTAAGGCCAGGTGAAAATGCAAAATTATTTACAAAATGGAGTGGGTGTTGAAGTGTGCTATATTGCACCAAATTGCATCTGAGGCCACCTGGAAATCCAAAAAAAATCCAAAAAAAGACCCCTCCCCCAGGCCGGCCATCAGTCTTCAGCCCCCCCACTCAAAAGTACTTTCCTACGCCACTGTCAAAGACTGCCAAGAATAAGACTAAGTATCATACTTTTGACCAATGTTGACACAAAATCACCTTTGACCTCCACAGCAACACATTAGCTAAAATATGCAGCAAAACATGACTAATCTTAACAAGATATTTGTCAAAAAAAAAACCATTTATAAAATAGAACGAAACATATTTTGGAGAATAAACATGAAAGGAAGCTCCATATCAGGGTTTGCATTTTATTGTTACTTTCAGAAGACTGAGTCAATAGGTTAAATACAACCATTTCTTTTTCAACCATTCACATCTTTCCTTCCTATTTAAATATATTGTAGTAGTTGTTGTTATTTGTCATGAAAAAACTCTTGACAACCTTTTCAATGAGTGTGGTGGCAAACTTGAAAAGAAATGAAAGCTATTTGCTAGTGTTGATTTAAGTGCTGTTCAGCATCTATTGGCTCTAATCTTATGAATATGTGACAATATTTCAAGTTCTGTAATAACTTAGAGAGATGAACACAGTACACAGTGTACTGCTTCTTCTCTATAGTTTGCCTCAACCGCATCATGTGTGAACAACATCCTCCTTTGGATCCAAAATGAAATTAAAGACACATTGCAGGTGTCTGTAATTAAATTTAAAGGAGATCCTGGAAACATTTTGCTCTCTGCCAGAAACAGGGAAAGAAGTTCTTATCACTCATTCTCTTCAGCTTAAAACATGAGTTCCCTCAAGGATAATAACATTTATTCTGATAGTTAAATAGTTCAGACCAGAGTAATTAAGGAATGATGGAGCCATGACATAATTCAAGCCTTGAAATTCAAGCCTTGAAGTCTTCCAATTTTTCTTCCTATTATTCTAAGAAGTCTTCCAATTATTCTAAGAAGTTGCAATACTAGGTCAAAATGTGGTTCATATTTACTACTCTTTTAAGTCTAACCAAAGGAATCTGAATAAAGATTTATATGGGTGAACTTTTAGTTTTTTGAAAAAAGTAGACCCCAACATCAGCCTGACAGAAGGTCTAATAGATTCCTACACACATCCAATCATCTTCACTTCTAATGCTCTGCTTCACTTGATACACACCTGCCACAAACAGGAGCTTACAAGAAGTCACTCATCATTTTTTGTAAATAGTTTCGGATTTAACAGCCCTACATTTGACATTATTGGTTGCCGACAAAAGCAAATTGAAGACTGACTGAGACAAGAAGCATGGAAGTGTCGTGGTAATACTTCCATGAGACAAGCATGGAAGAAATGTTACAAAGGTACTCATCTAAGTAGTTTAGTGTTCCATATATTCAATAGGAAAACTCAAACTTCTGTAAACAATGCCAAATGAATGGCCTCAGTCGGAGAACAAGAAACCAAAACTACTCAGTCCTGAGAATCCAACAGGGAACCACAGCTCCCTAAGTGACCAATATAACAGAGCCACCCACTGAGGACAAAATTAACCCACCTCTGGGAAAAGACCACCAAGGACCAAACCCACCTCTGGAAGCAGTATGACAGGAAGACCAACTAAGATGAAACCCACTTCTGGTTGTAAGACAACAGAATGACCCACCAAGGACCAGACCCACCTCTGGAGGCAGGACAACAGAATGACCCACCAAGGACCAGACCCACCTAGGACCAGACCCACCTCTGGAGGCAGGACAACAGAATGACCCACCAAGGACCAGACCCACCTCTGGAAGCATAACCAATAGTGTTGTCCCATATAACCTGTAAGTTACCTTGTCCTACGTTGCCTTCTTCATAGTTTCCAGTTGCTAGTGATCTCTCCCTTAATGCCTGTAACTCTCTAGACATGCTAGACAATCTGTCCTCATCATCTGGGGGCTCGTCAGGGGAAGTTTCACACTGAAAGAAGAAACAAATAACAATTAAATCATTAAACATGTGCCACAGTATATGCCATCAGCAAAATTAGAACAGCAAGATTTATAATCACAAGAGTTTAATATAAACCCCACCAACCCATAAGCAATACCCAGTATTGCCCAAATAAACCCGTAATTGTTACGCAAAGAACATCTAGTCAAATCTGCTGTTTAATATGAGCATGACCTACTTTCAGTCACATTACCGTACATGTATCTAATGAACCAACTATATGCTTTCATGGGACTGTCTACAGTAGTATGCAATCTCCATACACTTGGTTGTACACAAAACTATATAATGTATCCATGGGAGAGATGAGCTATTGTATGGGCTTGTAGTATATCAGTGCATTACTTTGTGTATGTCAATATAATACTGTATGTACTTGTAGATCTATGGTTATATTACTGTATGTGCTTGTAGATATATGGTTATATTACTGTTCGTACTTGTAAATCGATGGTTATATTAATGTACTGTATGTACTTGGATCTATGGTCATATTACTGTATGGACTTGAAGATCTATGGTTACAGTATATTACTGTATGTACTTGTAGATCTATGGTTATATTACTGTATGACCAGAAGTAAACTCTATTCTGTATCCCACTGATACTTGCCAATAAGTGCACAATACTGATGGGCAAAAGATCTTAATCTCCCCCTCCCCCACCTAGGATATTGCCAGGATGAGATGGGCATCGCTAGGGTCAGACGGCGAATGACGGTCTACTGGAGGAGCGACCACTGTCCAGTCTCGTTGTGGAGGGTAATCCTCCTCTGCTACCGATCCTTCTGATGCGCCCACCAATGGTCTGGGACGACTAAATCTCCCACTGGCTCTGCTCTGCAGTGACCCCCTGGGGAAATTTCTCTGAGGTATTCCTCAGCCTCATCTGGATGATCTCAATTCCCTAGATCTGTGAGGCCAGGGTCTCTCTCCCGGTTACCTCATGCAGCTTCTGCTGGCAAAGCCAGTTCTCTTGATTCTGCCTCAAAGGAGGGCCACCTGATCGTAAAAACTGTTCGTATGTCGATCTTGCAAATGGACCCAAGAGCAAGAGGTCGCAAGTGTCACAAGTATTGTTTCTCAACCCTTGTGCCTCATTCTCTGGTAGTTGTTGATGGTATCTCATCAACATCTCTGGTAGTTGCTGATGGTATCTCATCAACACCTTTGCTACTAACAAGAAGACCAACGTGAACTTCATGACCCAGCGGGTCGCTACGTCAACATCAATTAGAACCTCTTTTAACTTTCTTTGCGCTGGGTGTCTGAACTGACAAGATGAAGAACCCTGCTCCTCCTGCAACTTCTTGCTTGCCTCCTGGGGAATGGCAAGACACCTGAATAAACTTTTCCATGCAACCTATGGAACCTGAATCGCCGTCTGCTTTTGCTGGAAAGGCTGTCCATCTCTTCTCCTCGCAACGGCTTTGGACTTGGTATAACAGGATGCATCAACTGCCAGCACCAGAGGCAACGCCACTCCCCCCATGGGGGGGGGCTCCTCCTTCTCCACATTTCTGGGAGTATACTCTTCTGACACTGTTTGAAACTGAATGGGTTGTTTAGTTTGTCCTCCGATCCTGAGAGCATGACTGATGCTCTACAGTCCAGGACATCTCCCTTATCAGCCAGGGTCTCTATCTGCTCTGGCTTCACTACCTCAAAAAATATTCAGGGCTTACATTATATTACTCTGTGTTATCCAGAAAGTCAGATCTGCAACTAGAGGACTCAATAATGATATACGAGCACAGAGTAAGTATGTAAACAGACCTCAACAAAAGCTCTTGAAACTACTCCCCATTTGTCAAGTGTGAAGTAATTCACTCGCTTCTGATAATGTGAGATTTTAGTCTTCATACAGTTATAGAGATTCAATGTTTATGGAGTACAAAACCTAAGACAATTCTGACTTACACATGTCACTGTGTAATGTACCTAAGTAAATGATCTTTCTTGGCATACTCAAGTTAAACTTAATCTATCTAAAGAAAGAGAAGTACCAAGTCAAATCCTGTGACAGAATCATGACCATGATAAAACATAGTTTGTTTCAAACAATTCAATGACTCCCAATGTCATAGAATGGCTATGCAGGTAGCATGGTTCTATAAACATCACTGTAGTACCAAGCTACAATACAGCAGCCCTTAAACATCAATGACAAACTTAACAATTTTTCAATTGGACAAGGAATTGTAAATAAGCATTAAATTTTTATGACTAAGCTAATTACATCACATATTATTATATAAGCCTCATGTTGAAACCATTGCCAGCTATAAATGGCAATATTACATTTTAAATGCTTTGATAAAGAGATTTTCAAACAGATTAATGTAGTTAATCAATTCAGACTAGAAGCTATGAAACATATTTATAACATGAAATGAGTACTTTTGTTCATACTGTTCAATGTTGTAATGCAAAACAGTATTTGTACAGTAACTTCTTATTAATGCAAGCAAATTAACGTGACATTAGACCAGCTATAGCTACAGTGTGAAGGTACATTTTCATGAAAACCTAGTTATGCTGTAACTTACTTTGAGAAATCTATTACGTTCTTTGCCAATTCACATTAATGAGAGTAAACAGCAACTACTTCCCCGGTGGAGAAATGTTGCAACGACAGACTTTGCATATCTGTGTAGGCCAGTGAAGGTAATGAAAAACTGAGGTTTCACTAGCTCTTCTAAATGTTGAGCAAAGTGCATTTTCAAGTCTCCAAAGCCAAATTCTACCCGCCTATAGCGAGGGCATTTATCGAGGCCTAGTAGTGAAATGCTAAAAAGGGGTAATGAACTGTTAGATCTCGCAGAAGACAACTGCATGGTTGCTACGTGTCAGATAAACTAGTCATTTCTTAGAGTGGGATTGGATACAACAAGTTGCTGTCTCAAATGATTACTTATTCTGAAAAAAGAAATGAACTGGTTCTCTGGAATGGGTGAGAAGTTAACTAACTTGGTAACAGGAAGCCAGAAAGTAAAGGATAAACGTCCAAGAGAAAAGGCTGAGAATGTAACTGTTAGGTTAAAGTAACTTGTAATTTAACCAAACCTTCAGAATAGAAGACATAGCTACACAACAAATTGTGTGTAGTCATAAGCAAAAACACTTCTAGAAAGAAATAATTTGACTAAGCTGAATTAACCAAAATTTATAATTTACAGTCATGAGGATGAAACTACAGTATATAAGCCAATCATGGAAACCTAAACCAATGGAACGTACGTGTTAATGAGCTAATAGAAGAACTGTGACAGAGTTGGACAGAAAACGGCTAGTGTTTAACTTTTGAAAGTATTCACCTTTAAATGGTTCCTAAGAGTAACATTAATTCATATTCCATTGATTCAATATTTACAGTTTGTTTAAAACAAGAGTTCAAACAATCCACTGGCATCACCGATTAACCTTACATTCACCAGATACAAAGTGCTCCTGTTAACTGATCATAACAGATAGGAACTGCCTCACAGGCCCAGACTCCATCCCAGTAGGCTTACATGAGGTACTCAAGATGTACAGTACATTGCCAGATACAAAATGCTCCTGTTAACTGATCATAGCAGATAGGAACTGCCTCACAGGCCCAGACTTTAGTCGTCATCTCAGTAGGTTTTACATGAGTTACTCAAGATGTACAGTACATTGCCAGTCCTGTAGTACTGCACATATTACACAAATCAAACACACACTTAACTTAACTATTCTAAGTTCTCTACAGCATGTTTATTGTAGACAATATTGTTTTGCCTTCATTTCCATTAGTATCTTTGTGGTTTGTTATGACCTACATGTGCTCTAACATATATCTGTAAACTGATGTAAAGTTGAGGATCTATCCAACCAGAAAGATTCCTCTGCTATTAGGGATGATGATGGTAATGATGACTTTCTACATCAATAGAGAGCAACAGAGAGATTGACTTTGTACATTGATAGAGAGGAACAGAGAGATCAGACTGTGTCATGCATACTGTAATCCGAACAACGACCCTTTTCATAAAGATGTGAAGACGTCATCACTCACTGCCATAGTTCTCCCTCAGGTATAATGGAAAGCATGAACGTTTATAACATTCTTGAATGAAGTATGTCCAGACAAAAACAAAGTGGATTAGGCCAGCAAACAATTCAGGGAAAAGAGAAACGACCCATTTAATAAATACCATATTATGTAAAGAAGATCATACTTTCCTCTTCATAGGTCTGATGAAGATTAAGTTAAAAAAATGTGGGAAAAACTTGTTGTAGAAAAAATTAACTGCTTAACCTGTAGGATGTTTGTAACTAATATCAGAAATTTGAGACATAGAGATATGCGCAAAGTTGAGAAAATGCTAATAAAGAGAAGTCAAACTGATTATTAATGTTATAAAATAAGACAAACCAGTACAGTATAAGAATATGGACATACTGTACTACTGTACCAGATCATTACCCTTAATAAAAAGCTATCATAGACACTATCAAAGACAAAAGAAAATAAACCTCACCTCATTTAGTTTTAGACTTTCACACATTTTGACAGGCAATTCTTTGGATTGTCAAAACAATTTCATTTCTTTTAGGTTTGCACTCTATTTGACAAATTGCTCTACCTTGGTAATATGACATATTGCAAGGACATTAATCTAGGTTAAACACATCATGCCTTTGGTGTAGTGCATCGCTGGCAGCTCCAACTGTACTTTTTTATAGTCCTATTTCTCTGTGTGTTTCTCCTGGTAGTACATATTATTATACATGATTGTCTGTTTCCTGTCGAAGTCACCAGTGCTCCCTTTAACACGTCTACGTACGTACGTACGTATGTGGTCTGTAGATTTATATCCTAAGGATCTCGCCGATATTTTTCTGCTTTTAGTTAATGTGGAGAGAAGTCTGTCATCCCATAACAGGATTGCACATGAATGTCTGCTATGTACAGCAGAATCCAATTCATTTATGCTCCAAAGGCCCACAGGAATAGATCAATTCCAACATAATGGAAAATATAGTCTCAAATCTGGTAGAGACAGCAAGGGGGGAACAAAACATGAAACAGCTGACAGTAAATCAAATTATACCAGGAACTTATCAATTGGAAAACACTGAGCTATCGGTGAAGAACATGAAATGAAAAATTGGACATGAAATAGGAAATTGGACATGAATTGGGGGAACTGTGCATTTACAGAGATTATCTGACGCTGAGAAATTAAAAGCAGGACGCAGTCTACCAATCAAGTCGGTTTCATTAAACAGTCCAAGAGGCGATCTTTAGCGAGACATGACGAGAAAGACCAAACAGTACATAGAGTAAGAATGCAGGCAAAATCCTGATTCATAAATTAATCTGCACTTCTCATATATAATGAAAGTACACACCAAATGCAGAGTAGAACAGTTTTGTAGATATTGAGTAATATTTCCTTCTTATGACATAATTCTCTGACAACTCCAGCATTTAAATTGCATCAATCATTGAATGTAATTGTTACAAGTGTGATTGAGTTTGAGCACGTAAGAAAACAATTTATAACTTGAGACTGCTTTTATGACATGTTCGCTTTCTATATCAGTGATATTTTCTAATGACAAGAACCATCACCGGTAAGTACTTTGTTGATATTACCGTCTCTCTCACGTTTCCGGCTCAGTTTCTCAAAATGAAATCTAAGAGTTGTTGGGAGAAACTTGAAAACCCTTAAGTAAGCAATTCACTTTACATTGGCATGTAATTAAAGTAAGATCTATGTTGTGAGGTGGCTGAGCTACACAAACAAAGAACACAGCTCATTTAAATGACTCACACCACTCACAGAGAGAGATAGAGAGAGAGAGATGGAATCACATCGGGCAACAAGAAACAGGAGCAATACAGCCATTAATTTTGTCACTCTTGCTCTTGTGTTACTCACCGCAGTTGTTTCCTACAAAGCATCAATCACATTGGATGACGCTCACGCAACTTTGGATTGCACGTCACAATAATATATACACAACACAGTATCAAATCAGCTTTAATATGCAGACACTCCACAAGAATGAGTCTTGTTTGTAGTGGCTGACTAAACATAACAACAGCGACAGAAATACTGCCAAGACACAAACAATGCTCAAAATTAGATTCTGGTCACTTGACACGAGATGCTTTCTTTCAGCTAGAAATATCTTCCCAGTATCTAATTATAAACCTCTAATAACAAGACTTTTAATAAGCTAGAACAAATTAAAACAAAATTATGTGGCATACAAATTACAAAGACTTACAAAAAAGGAGAAAAAAATTATATTTTTGACCACAAGAAAAGATATTAGCTGATGTCACCTTTCATTCTAACGTGGGAGATCCTAATATATGATTGTTTTGATGAATATTGTATCTCTGGGTCTACTCACACCCCCAAAAGTATCTTGACACTCAAACTATCCAGACCCTCTCTATAAACATTGAAATAGTACTGTTTGTACCTATATCACTGCATAACATACTGTTAATCTGTAAATCTCACCCAAACTGGAAACAGAGTAATGAGAGTATATCACTTAGACAATAAAAGGAGCACTGTAGTCTGTATGTACCTAAACATTAAATATTCAAGCCATTATGAAATTGCTGTGAATCAATCAATCAATCAATCAATTGTTGATATGACTGACTTCCATTGAAATTAAACGAAAACACAAGATAATGGCATAAACTTTTCAAATCTTGCAAGCTCAACTGTTTAGTAATCAATGAATACTCACAATCCAGGTCAGACCGCTGACATGGTAAACACAATTGTAACCTAACCCTAAGAACTAACCTGAGGTAATTTGGCCTGAATTTGGCCTGAAATTACGTCTGAATTAAAACCTTTTGCCAACTTTAACGATTGACAATTTCCCTTTCTTTCCTTTGTGGGGTGGGTAAGCAATGTTTTCTGTGCATAAAGTGTGTTGCATACCTATACTGTAATTGTATTCCACGTATTGGTTCTATATTGCAGAGATTGATTACACTTGTACCATTCTGTGTTTACTAATTAATACTACTTGAAGGGTTCAATAATGTTTTGCAATACTTGCTTCCTGCTCATTGGCTGTTTTGTAATACTCTGAATTATGCAGTAGGCTACTGGAAGTTGGGTGTAAATTTTTAAATACGAAATGGCCACTGGAAAAAAAACCTGTCGTTCATGTTTTCGTTCGTGTTCAGGCAATTACTCGCTGATAAGTGAATATATGTGCAGGAGAAACTGGACACAGTAGTATTTTGAATGAATGGCAGAAACTTCCCTGATAGGATTAAACACAGTGTTTGAGACTCCAAACTCTGAATCCTTCTTTAAACTGAAAGGACTGTACTCCTGAGTAGCTTGGCATACTATAATCATACGTATCACACCAGGTTTGCCACACCAGGGTGGCGGGGAGGGGGGGGTGGGGAGATTACATAAAAGTGTGAGATGATGAGGGTGTTTGTGAGTTTATGGGTGTGATGCAGAGTTCAGGAAGATGTCATCATGAGGTGTCAGACCAGGTGCGATGTGTGTGTGTGTGACAACATCGGAGGGGGGGGGGGGGGGAGATTA
>JAIPMN010000151.1:0-15291 GCA_020650975.1 Apostichopus californicus | reverse complement strand
AGATTACATATTAGGGAAGGGTGTGAGATGATGAGGGTGTTATGATAAAACTTACTGGTTTATATATTTACGAGTGACGAGCTTACCTGTCTCCTCACAACCTTAGCACCTCATTCTACCGTGTCTAATATGCCCTGGTAATCTTTTAACACAGTGCACCCTCAGCAACCGGCTCCCCCGGTCGTTGCCCTTCCTTCTCATTCTACCATCCAAAGTGTTTACACATACATTTTCGTAGTGGATTAAATTTGAAGTAAATTGTGAGTTTATGGGTGTGATGCAGAGTTCAGGAGGATGTCATCATCAGGTGTCTGACCAGGTGTGACAACAATGGAGGGGGGGGGGGGAAGGTGAGATTACATAAGAGTTAAGGGTGTGAGATGATCAGGGTGTTTGTGAGTTTATGGGTTTGATGCAGAGTTCAGGAGGGTGATAGATATGAGTCCAGGCGGGTGTTATCATCAGGTTACTAGCCAGGTGTGATGTGATTGTTCAACAGAACAGCGGTAAAACCAGGGTGATGAGCGTGTAATCATGGGGTTGTTTGGTGAATAGTAAAAGGTTTAACTTTATGCTTACTTGGAACATTTCATCTAACTCTTCAATGACTTGCTCTGCTGTAACTACTGGATAATCTTCATTGTCATCTTCATCTACGGGGGTAGTGGTGGACCCTGAGAGGACCATGGAATGCATGTCAAGGCTCTGTGCCAGATCATCATCCTCTGGAAGATCAAGGGAATCACCCTCCACCTGAGAATAAATAAACAAACAAGATCTTCATCTAATTAATGCTAAAGTAATCTTTGAAGCTAGCGGATTATCTTCAAGAAATTTAACTTTGAACGATTAAGCTCATTCCTGATGAACTTAGTTAGATTACAAAGGTGTGATGTCAAAGGTCATTTGAGATAACACATGCAGAAAAAGGCTTGTATTTTACCTATACATCGATAAGAAAAGAAAACACAACACAAGTTACTGTAGGACTATTTTATATGGATTTTTACTAATCCAGAATATAAGGTATTAATGTAATTTCAATATTTCATTACACATAAGAGTTTTAGTCTGAAACCTTGTACAGTAACACTCTGACACTAGAGAAGGGTGGTAATGTATATATACAGGATAATATATTTCACTTTCAGCATGCACACTTGAGGCATCAATTGAATGATTGAGAAGCTTACAAAATGAAAAAAGGAAACAGTAGGCAGACTTTGTTCAAGAGAGTACTGCAGTCTGCAAGTGGATGCTATTTTGCTGCCGATCTTTTGCCTTCTAGGATTAATCAACATCACAAAAATTTAACGGCTGGATGGTGAGTTCTTAGAATCGGATTGCAATCAATAATCTTAGAAATGAAACTAGCTGAACAATGATAGGATCTTTTCTTTGCTTCAACAGATATTCTGACAAACATGAACAGCTTCTTTTCCACACCTGAAATAGTAAATTACAAATCACAATAGGTCATTGTCTCGTTGTTTGTTTCTTTAGTTTTTAACTAGATTAAATGTTTTAACAACTTCTTTTACTCACAGGATTATAAGCCAATGGACTGATGGACTGATTTGACAGTCCAATACATGCATTTAAGACAAGCATTTAGTGCTGTACATTGCGGTAGAATTTGAGGTTGTTGCTGCTACATTTGTTTGATTTTTATATTCCATACAATGATAGGGTCCTTGATTCATCATGACTGGTGCCCCTCGTGATTGTATTATACCAATTGTAGGTCAAGGCATACAGTACTTCTAACAATAGATATTACAAAATTTAATACTTCTCTTGCTAAATTCATTTACATCCCAGTTTACAAACTATAAGTATAATAGTAATATTTAGTTTCTTTTTTTCCCCCCACACCATGTGAGTCTCAATTTATATATAATGAAGGCATATAAAAACATGTTGTGAAGGAAGTAAACTAAAGACCCCTTGAGGGCATGTCGAGAGCTTACTGTACTCCCTGACAAAGAAAAAGACACAAACAGAAGAAAGACAAACGGACATTAGTCATTTAAATTAGGAGCACCAAAGCTGATAATACCCATGTCCTAGTTTTGCCCCACACCCCCCGCCCCCCACTCCACTCCAATTTGACTAACACATCACTTACGTACGGTATGTAGTACGTTCATGCAATCACCTAATGTGTTATTATGTCAATGACACCCCTACAAAACAAGGAGAAGTCGATAACAACAGTAAGACTACTTCATGCTGATAAAATGCTTTGTAAAATTATTCCTAAAAGGAATAAAACTTGGCTTGCAAATCTATGAGTTACCAAACATTTACAGCCCGGTAACGATATGAGAAACGTGAGAGGGTGATAGGGATCCACAAAATATGAGCATGTAGGGTACAATTTTTGTGTATGAAACTATTTTGCTCGAAGAAATGAGAATAGTTACTTGGCAGAAGGTTGTTCAGAAGTCTATACGTAAATGAAGAAACCCAGAGATTATGGATATTCAATTTCAAAAGATGCATTGACTTAAAAACATCAGTGCTACTGTAGTTGGGTCTCTTGGTCCAGCCGTTGAAATGTGCTCTGACGGCTCTCTTCTGTAGAATAAACAAGCTACGGACATGAGAGGAACTGATGAACATGACGGGGACACGACAGGGACATGACGGGGACACGACAAGAACCATACAAAATTGATGAACAATAGTTTAAGTGAGGATAAATTAAAGTAAGATAGTATCATTCGTAATATACATTCCAATTACATTCTTGGGGATAATAAACTTCAGTGTGCCAATAATACCAACAACCTTTGCAACTTGTGAAGAAATATACGATGTGTAATTAACCCAACTTTAATAGTTTCGGGTCAATGATGACAGCTAAGAATATAGTCTATTGACCCGTTGAAGTCATTGACCAGAACATTTACAGATATATTGAAAACGTTATCTGTAAGGAAGGCAGAATTATTGACTACGACATAATTAGTTTATTAGAAGCAAACCAGTCAAAGGAAAATATTGAGTTCATTTATATTTGCCTTGATTTTGGAAGTATCACAAAGCCTGCCCAGGCTGCATTACTGTGTTGATGTATTTGTGAGAAGTTTGTTGGAAATATTTCCAGATGACTGACCTTACCGAGTGACTGCCTCTCCTTCTCCCTGCTGCAATACACATTGCACTTGACAATTCCAGACTTGGTTCAATACCTGTGCTATTTTATATCCAGGGTTTTTATATCTTATGCTCCAGTGGTTACCTATCATCTGATTATAATAATGCAATAACTCTCCACATTGATACAATCGTTGCTTCTTCTTGTTCATGTTGGCTCAGTCAGGACAGGAGACTATAACTCTGTGTTCTAGTTTATAGTCATTTTACAGGCTGTTGTCAGATACAGTAGTGTCATGATTGTTACACAGTTTCAAGATTATGAATATAATGCAAAGTTATTAGTTTGTGTATTATGTTTGTGTAGAGCTAATAGATGTTAATGGATTAGGGCTTTTATAAATAAAACAGATAGGTCTAAAAGAAAATTCATCAACTAAAGCGTTTGACACTATTGACCACAATATACTCCTTAGTAACTCTCTTACGATGGTCTCTTATGCCACATAGCTGGTTTTATAGCTCTACAGTACATGGCACATAGAAAGCAGAATGCTGCTTTCAATGGTACAAATTCAGATATGAATGGCACTTTGTATGTGTGGGGTTCTGCTCCATATTAGGACCACTTCTCTTCATTATTTATGTAAATGATCTTCAGAATCTCTCTCAAAATGCCTCACTTGTTCTGTTTGCGGAAGATACAAACATTTTCTTCTCTGACAATAATCCACAATGACTTGAAGAGACTATCTGCCATGAACTAAAATTATTATTGCAAGTGGTACCTTCTTTTTCAATAAAGCCTTAATAAAATCTGTAACGGCAAAATTCATTGTTACAGAAGACAAATTTGCAATTGAACGGTTCTAGTTATTAATTAAGAATGTGTGAAAAGTCGAATATAGTGAAAAACATGATTCACTATAATGCAGCAAAACCAGGTTTCTTATGAAATACATAAAACAGTTTTATCAAATGATTGGAAAATTTTCAAAAAGCTGGCTACTGCCTGAGTTCATACATTTGATACTGTAAAATGGCTTAGTTTATAGAATGGATCTGAAATGACCTGCAAACACCTGTACAGCAGTTATCAAAAGAAAGGACTAACAATGTTCGTTTATGTGTTGTGAAGTATGTACTGTACAGGACATAGTAATATGTCAAACTCAGTCATCAGGCAACACTACACCCTAAGAGAAAGTCTGTTACCAATACCATTCCATGATGGCAAGACTATTACTATTAATCAGGACAACTCTAACAACTCTTTATCTAGTTGCAAAATTAATCCATCTCCTTCCTCTCTTGAAAGAATCCCTCCAGGAATTCTTTAAGTCTTGAACACACCATAACAAGTAAAATGCTTTATAATTATGAAGGATGGTTTATAGGAGTAGCATCTTATCGACTGACATACGTACAATGGCTGGAAGCAACCATCTTCTTACATCTATACAGTATGAATGATGTAAGCAGTAAACAAGACTGCTGGATTGCTGGTACTTACTACATACTGCACAGACAAGACATAACTTACAAAACTACAATGCATGACAATGACTGTCAACTTAACACATTTAAATGTAAATTTACATCAGAAAATTCCAAGAAATGTTTATTATAGAGGGATGTTTATTATTGGAACTGACCTCTGTATGTATGTTACATAACATTTCAACTACATTTCTGGACTAATGTCAGAGAAAGGCAACTCATGTACATGTAAAAAAACGTCAGATTTCCTATAGGCACCAAGGCCAGTTGAAAGGGCACCGTCGGCCATGGCCGCCGTGAAATTTGAGGCCTGATACATGTAAATGTTATATTCAGCAACATATAACATGTGATTCAGAGCTTATAAATGAAGAATTATCCTTAAACTGATGCTAGCTCCATCAATATAAGGAATCTATTGCAACCTCAATCGTTATCTCTGTCATGCTGCGTTACAACTTAGGCAACTACTGTACATGATGTATGATGTAATCTTACCCTTCTCTGTGATAAGTTTAGCGAGGGAAGATGCAGTTCTCTTGTTTTTGAGGTTTCCCAGTCTAGTGGCATCACATGCCCCATGTGTTCTGTCATTTCTTTCCATAGTCTGTAGAGAAAAAGTCAGAATATTAAAGCAAAAATAACACTTTTAGAGGTTACATGAGGTCATCTCACTGATTGATCACTGAAGGTACAATACCTATTGTTTCATCATATTACATATATCCATGTGGGAGCATCCATTTAGTGCACTGTTGATGCAATGTACTGCTCCAAGGTGCAGTGCTACTCATCATGCTATCCACAGGTCGTTGATCTTTCCATCCATCATCATATATTGAAATATGACCGTGAATTTCATAACCTTTTTTTTATTGATTGTAGATATCCAGGTCATGGCTTCCAACATTCCATGTACTGTAGTCATGAAGACCAAGCAAGAGATGACATGAATTTTAGGCAGCACATAATTTATGAATATATACACTCTATGAATGGGTTGGTGCTTCAAACATTAATGATTTATAAGTAAGTCATAAAGTTAGTTTACTACTTCTCTTGTTATAACAAACAAGTAGTATACACTAAGATGTTATGCTAAAAGGCTATTGATAAATTATGAAGCATGGTAGTTCCTTGACTGAGTTCAAAATATGAGATTTTACACTACACAGGAGCTAAGATAACCCCAAGGGGCAAGAAGCCTAAAAAGATCAAATAAGCTCTGGGCATCGATCAATTTCTGAACCATCAAAGATAAAATTAATGAGTTCGCACCTTAGCTGTGAAGATGTACATAAATCAATGGTGGACTTGCAGGAGATTACTTCTCACACTGCGTATCATACGGCCTGTACAATGGGACTTTAATACTGTAGGTAGGTATTGACACATATATAAAAAGGATATTGCATGCCAGTAGTATGGCTACTTAAGTATTCATAGATTCATTATACTCATCAGGAAGTTGTGATCAGCTTAACTACTGAAGCCTTTGAAGTTTGCCCTATTTTCATAAAATTTAACAGTTTCTCATGGGATAATTTAGTGTCTACAGTTTGTATTGCAATTTTCAAGTTTAATTAATTGTTTCATTATAACATGATGTAATCAATTTTCAAAACAAGATTGAATACGGAATGTATACAAAAATCCAGTCCGGAAAAACGTTGCTTTATGCGATGCAATGGTAGAACTGGAAGGGCGAGTGCTGTCTGTCTATGACTGGTCCTTGGGACACAGTGCAAGTGTTAGCAGTGGTTGTAGACAAAGTAGATTGAGTGCATGTGTATGGGAGACAGGTAAGTAACACTGCACACATTCTATTTGTGTGATGGGACAGGCATACCACGCCATCTGTTTAATCACAAAACATTGGATAACCGAACATCTACAATTGTCAGGTGAAGCTAATATTTACACATCATTTGTCTCCAATGTTAGTCTCTTCTACCCTCCTCTCCTCCAACCCCCCCCCCCCCTCCCTCAAACTTCAACCACTGTCTATGTGATATCATGTAGGTTCTTTATTATGTAAATTATACAAATTCTTTGAAAGTTTGAATTAAAGCCCTTGTGTGTAATAAAGTTAGTCTAGCTGCAGTTAATATATGCATACATGTGCTAATTAAGACTTGTTAAGACAAGTTGTCAATGTTGATGAACAATTCCTGTACAAACTGGGATTTCTAATCAGTCATCATTTTAAGTAAAATTTACCAAACCAAAGAAAATGCTCGAGAGAAAGAGGTCCTGTCTGATGATTATCTCTGGGATTAATGAAAGAAATGCATGGCAGCTGATTATTCAGCTTTTCTTCTTCTTTATAATTTCAAAAGAGACAAAACTCTTTACCCGTTCTCCCTCTTTCTTTACCAACCTCTCATCCTGACATTCTTCATCCACTATTGATGTGCATTATTTATCCAAACTCTACAATAGTTGCCATTTATAGAATCTTGTTTTCCCAAACCTGACTTATCTTTATATTCATTTTTATTTGGAAATCAAAATCGTTTGCACACAAAAGTTAATTCTAAAGCCTCAAGGAGTGTAGTAATCTAATAGAAGTTGTGCATTTGTGAGCTCAAATCAATTTTCCAGGAGCGACCTTTTGCATTTGATTCTAAGTTTCCAACAAAAATTCCAGATTAGGTGACGGTAATCCCATATCCAAGGCATTAAATTTAACTAGTAACTACACTAAGCAGTTATACAGAGGTTAAAGGTCAGCATAGACTCCATCTTGCAGGGTTTTCCTGATTACATACAATAACCTTCTACAAAGAAATTTAATCATTTAAAGTAGGAACATAGACAATTTATGCAATTTCTTTGTTTTCTGTTCTAATGAATATCACATGGAATTGATTTTTACCTTGCAATTGAATAAAACTAACTTTAGGGCAGCAACTTTTCTTGTTCTCCTTACAGTATGTATGTTTTCATCCTGTTCATGACATGTACAGAAGATACTGACCCCCTGCCAACCCCCCCCCCCTGCCCCCCCTCCCCCTCTGTTCCTGACATCTACTATTCAAAACAAATCAAGATCTGGTCTACTGACCCAGATCCGAAATTGTGAGTCAAAGACCCATTGAAAGCAATGGGAACCAGAAATCTGCTGCAGGTATTAGTATATCTCATATGTACCATGATGGTCAGCAAAATTCTCTTTGCTTAAAGAAGAATACCAGCCTGAACAACTGATAATCCTTGTATGACTAGATGATGAAAGACAACACAAGCTGCCAGAACGAGGTGGCAATGAAGAATGAAATCAATATCAGCTTCAAGTACAGTTTCACCATCAGGAAATTACACCACGGGCAATAATATTGTCAGTCCGAGCGCATCTCACTAATGGTAATCTTAATGTCAAACTCCCTGGAATCCTTTACCTCGCCAGACCATAAGTGAAGTGTATTTTATGCGGACGGTAAAATGCTTTTCAAACAAAGGGGAATGGATATGGTTGATTTTGGGCCAAAATAGGATTTTAAAGCAACGTACAGTAGAAAACTTTCAACTTGTCCATTTATTCATCACTAGTTACACTGCACTGCCCTCTTAGAATAGTTAACCATGTTCCTATTCAACCTAGGTCAATCTAGGCAAAATACATCACATACTGTAGCAAAGTCTGTACTTTGAAAGTAATGCCAGCAATTGCAGACAAATTCTATTTGTCTATTAGATTAGTATCACAGATGGCTGCATTAAATAAATGCCATGTGTCTCATCTCAACTTTCATAGTACTGGTTGACAGTAATCTTTAGAAGAGAGACTTAATTTGTACCAGTGTCTGCTGGAATTATTTTTCACATTGCAGCATAGAAACATCTTGGATCCTCTAAATGTCAAGTCAGTTATTTCCCAAAGCTCAGGCATATTTAGTTTTTCTCAAGTGCTCAGATACATTGCCATGTTAGTTCTGGAAATAATTTAGTACTTCTTCTTCCATTTTGCATTTGCCCTTAGAGGTTTGTCAACTTTGCAAGTATTACTGTAAATGAATCCCTACAAGTGCCTGATAATATCAAGTTTTGTTCTACTCCTTGCGAGATGGAGTTGTGACATTCTGTACAGTGGAATTTTCAAACTGTGGTGAGTGTGGAACATAGTTAGTGTCTGAGAAGCAATTGTTTTAGAAACAAAATCATCCTTTATTCCTATTCAAGGTATTGAAAGATGCAGGGAAAATGTCTAAGTTTGATGGATTGCATATTTCTTTTTAGTAATACACGGTGGGTTTGATGACTAACTGCATATAAAAAAGCTGGCATCAATATGAAATATTAAAATATGCTGCAATAAAGGTTTTAATTTATAGCTCAATTTATAAATGTAAATCAACTGATTCCCAATGTTTTATCTGTTGCTTAAATTACAAACTGTTGGGGTTTGAAGTAGGCCAGTCGGGGGTCACTGTGTTGAAATGTTACCAACTTTTGCAAGCTACGGTAGGTTGATTAGAGTGCATTTGTCGAATGGAGACAGGTAAGAGAGTAGTAAAGTAAACACATCTGTAGGACACTTGAGATTGAACGTCTCTATTAACTAATGACACCTACCATACAGTAGTGTACAAAGTACACAACATGGAGAGCTACTATACAGAGAAGAGGAAGAAAGCACAAAGCTGGCTGTAACCAGGAATTTCACCAACATGTAAACACCACCAGTATTCAAGTAGGGGTGGTGGAAAAGGGGGGGGGGCAGGGGGAGAAGAAGCAGTGCTGAAAATATCACCAAGTTTTGTTTTTGTTTACAGTAGGTAGACAATGCTAGTATGTTGAATAGAGACACACCTGTACATGAGGATTTTAAATAATTATTTGTTTCAAATTTTGATCTTATGAAAGCAACGTCTATTTAGTACTTGAAGCTCATGGATGCAAACCACACATTATGTCATATTTCCCTTTCCTGCCATATTTTGAATTTTCTAATTCACCATTTGTATTTTGAGCTAAAATTAATAAGAAAACAAAAACATTTTTTGTTACTCCTTTATGATCATAAAATATTATTCTTATTTTAATATTATTTGCTAATTTAGTGCTGAACCGTGGGTTAAAATAGGCCCGTATCTAGACGCTAATAAGTTGAGACGTTTCAATCACCCAATGGTTTGAAATAATAAAGAACATTTAGGACAAAGAACCCTGTACTCTCACAAAATTGCTCAATGTTAAAACTAACCACTATTTAGAAAGGTAAATGCTAGATTTCCTTAGGATGTTTTGCTGCCCTTTCTACCATCAACAGCAGCTTGGCACTCGGAGCTACTGAGCTATTAATGTTAGAGTCAACATCAGGAAAATGTAGTCCCCAGTTATTGATATCAATCGTTTTGAAAATACAGTTACCAAACTCTGACAGTCTGAGATAAATTAATTAAAGAGTACAGCACATTCTACCGGGAAAGGCAATGACGTCTTCATCAATCACGTGATGATAACAATCTAAAATGAAGAATACAGAGTTCTCTTTCTCTCAGGTTCCAGTTTAAAGAAGTATTTCACTGAAAATCTACCATCGTTCCATTTTAATGCAGAGTTCCTTCCTGCAACTGTTTAGGGTTTTTTTTTTAATGGTATTCCTGATTAAAATCAATTTTCATGTGAGCTGATCAAGTTCACAGTACTGGCAAACTGAGTTTCTCTGAAAAAAATATACATATGTCAGGGGGAAAAAAATTACAATTTAATATTACTCACACTGTTACCATAGTGGGCACCAAACTTTGGATCAAACTTAAAGAAGTTAAAGTACTATTTCAAAAGGCCAAGAAGATGAAAAGAAGAGAAGAATAGCCAGTCATTTCTCAGTGTTAAGGCCAAGAAGATGAATGGCATCAAAGGATTCTTTAAGAAGCCGAAAAATAAAAGGGATGGAAAGTATTGTTGGCATTCAACTTTGTTCACGATGGCTGCTTATGCAGTGATGATGAATGGAATCCCTTCAGTACTTGCAAAAGTAGTCTGATGCCTACTGTAGCTACGTATGCTCTCACCCCTTGGATGGAGGGGGGGGTGGGATGTCAAATGGTGATCCCAGAAGCAGGTAGTTGAGCCATAAATGCAATCCTGCCTAGCAATTCTCAAAACACTCAAAAAAATACAGAAGGCTTGTATAAACTACAATTCATTAAAGATAATTTCATGGGTAGGGTTTATGAGCTTCTGTTGTCTCCCTAAGCCATGGGATTCATTAGAATAGAATTAAAACAGTAAGGCTGATATAGTGTGAGGTATGGAAGGTTTTAAACAGTAAGGCAGATATAGTGTGAGGTATGGAAGGTTTTAAACAGTAAGGCTGATATAGTGTGAGGTATGGAAGGTTTTAAACAGTAAGGCAGATATAGTGTGAGGTATGGAAGGTTTTAAACAGTAAGGCAGATATAGTGTGAGGTATGGAAGGTTTAAAATAGTAAGGCCGATATAGTGTGAGGTATGAAAGGATTAAAACAATAAAGACGATAGTGTGAGGTACGGAAGGATTTAAACAGTAAGGACGATATAGTGTGAGATATGAGAAGGATTAAAACAGTAAAGCTGATATAGTGTGAGGTATGGAAGGATTAAAACAGTAAAGCTGATATAGTGTGAGGTATGGAAAGATTAAAACAGATATAGCGGGAGGTAACTGTATGGAAAGGATTACTAGGTAATTTCATGAATGGAAAGAAAGAGTTTTGTGTATAAATTAGATTTTGGGTTTCTATCTTCAAAAAGCTTTAAACCAATGTTATCAACTTGAAGTTTGACTTACTTTGCACATTCACGTCAATGGTTCTTGTGCCATACAGCAGTAAGAACTAGAAATGAAAATTCAGCTAGTTTAAGATGACCATTCCACATGAATGCTATTTAGGGCAGCTTGTCAATTGAACATGTCTATTGCAGGTACACATTTGAGTGACATACCATATCTTTGTGCTATCTAGAGATAAAGGTTTGGTGTTTATTACCAGTGTAAAGTTCTTGATTGTACCATTCTATCATAACAAAATTTGTATTCTTGCTGGTTAGTTTGTTCCAGTTAAAAACATCTCTTGGACTTAATCACTGATTAAACTGACCATCTATGCAGCCCACTAAACTTATACAACTTCTGGCTAGGGCAAAATGAATCCCACAGAATTTGTCATGAATTGTGTTTGCACACCCCCAAATGCACAAAGTTAGCATCCAACAAGAACGTTCTCTCCATTCCAGAAACAATCCAGTCACTCGATATATACACTAAAGATTTGAAGCAAATTGTTTTCACAACCCCATTTCTACATTTCTTTCAATTTACATTTTCTTTCGTATTCCACAGAAAACTATTGTGATGATGATTACACTGCTGCCAAATTAATATTTAAAATGCCAGGTAACCTTTACAATACAGAATATGTTCGTGTTGTTTTTCAATCCGAATGAATTAACATGCACCGTTTCACTTAGTGAGTATCTTCTCCCTTCAACCTCTTGTGCCGCCTCCCCATCTTTCATCATCATGTGAGATGCTGCAACTACTACAGATGACTCATCCAAGTACTTGAGCTATCGGCTGGAAAGAACCCACACAGTCAGTAGTACAGCAGCTGCATTAATTATCATACACACAACGTCTGTAGAGTGATGTACATAATTACAGCATTTCAGCCTCGCTTGCTGCCACTGCTGCTGATGATACTGCTGTTGGTGTCAGGCAGTGAGATGCTGAAGGGCACAATACAAGAGATAGGAGGAGGAGGAAGAGGCAGATCCCAGAGACAAGTGTCAGCTGTTTACAGTGAGAGTGTTAGACCAAATGACTTATGGCCAGCTGGATGAGGATTGTTCAGACAGGAAACATCTGTCACAATTTAAACACAACTAATACATTAGACGTTTGCTGTTTCCCTGGAATATATACATGCTGTATTCATATTTATGAGTACTACAATGTACAGAGCCATAAAGAATCCAGATAGTCTTACAATGAACATCCATTAGAGCATCATCTAGCTCCCAGGCTAAAGAGAGCATTACCAGTCTTAAAAGAGTTAAAGTCAGCATCCAGGTAGAGCAACACATGACCACCAGCCTGAAGAATCCAGATAGGGCCTCTCATGACTTATACAGAACCCTTATGTACTGTAAGCATCATCAATAAGCTTCAAGAATCCCGGTGGAACATCACCTTACAGCATCCTGGTGGAGCAACACCTGGATCCCAGCCTTACATATCTAGATGAAGCGTCACCCACCTTTTAGCTAGACCATACCTTATCTCAATAAATCTATAGAGACCATACCTTATCTCCATGAATCCATACAGACCATACCTTATCTCCATGAATCCATATAGACCATACCTTATCTCCATGAATACACATAGACCATACCTTATCTCTATGAATACATATAGACCATACCTTATCTAAATAAATACATATAGACCATACCTTATCTCCATGAATCCAGATAGACCATACCTTATCTCATATAATTATATATACAGCCATACCTTATCTCAATAAATACATATATAGACCATACCTTATCTCCATGAATCCATATAGACCATACATTATCTCCATGAATCCATAGACCATACCTTATCTCCATGAATCCATATAGACCATACCTTATCTCTATGAATACATATAGACCATACCTTATCTCCATGAATACATATAGACCAATCACCAAACCTTATCTCAATAAATCCATATAGACCATACCTTATCTCCATGAATCCATACAGACCATACCTTATCTCCATGAATCCATATAGACCATACCTTATCTCTATGAATACATATAGACCATACCTTATCTAAATAAATACATATAGACCATACCTTATCTCCATGAATCCAGATAGACCATACCTTATCTCAATAATTATATATGCAGCCATACCTTATCTCAATAAATACATATAGACCATACCTTATCTCCATGAATCCATATAGACCATACATTATCTCCATGAATCCATAGACCATACCTTATCTCCATGAATCCATATAGACCATACCTTATCTCTATGAATCCATACAGACCATACCTTATCTCCATGAATCCATATAGACCATACCTTATCTCTATGAATACATATAGACCATACCTTATCTAAATAAATACATATAGACCATACCTTATCTCCATGAATCCAGATAGAACATAACCTTGGTTAAACCATTATTTACAGTATCCATCTAGCACATCACCTGGTTCCAGCCTTAAGAATCCAGATTATATATGTTATTACAACAACAACAACAATGACAATTTTCCTTCTAAATTCTACCAGTATTTTTTTTCCTCAACAAAATGCAATAAGATCATCTGGAGTAAGTACTAGCCAATAGCCATCCCCTACAAGTCCCTCCCCCAAGTAGCATACAGTACCTCCACATAAAGAGGCTACCTGTAGGTCTAGGTACATGTATCTGCAGTGAATGTGTTGTGTAACTAACACTTAGTCTTTTACTATAAGTGTTTCTTGTGGTTTTAAGCATGTACACAGTACCTTTTTCTACTGAAATGCATAATTATAGCTTAATACAAGGTGTTATGTTACAGACCCAAACCATATCAAGTTAGAGTATGAAGAGAGTGGCACCCAGTACATAGACAGTCTAGATCCCATGATTTGAGGGTGACAACTGAATTAAAGAGTTGGCTACAGATTGCAGTTAACATTCATTACCAAATTTTACTTCAAATGAGGTTTACAAATAAACCAATAGACTTCCTGTATACTGTAGGTTAAATGCACAGAAAGGCACTGTTAGCCTTGACTAGCTATTTACGAAAACTTCAAGAATAATATGAAGACAAGCATAATTTTAGTGTTGAAATTAAGGTCCAAAAGAAAAGTTCATTGCAGGACATATTTCAATTCACATAAGAGTTTTCATGACATCCGTACTGTACAAATATATATGGTGTACTCTGACGGGAAACTGCTGACAGGCTGGAAGAGTGACATTAGCAGATCAGGCCGTTAGTTAAATGCAATGTTTCTTGTTAGATGGGACAGTGCACTAGCAGAGTTGAGACAGGTAAGTCTAGAGTCGTAAGCAGTTATTGCATTTACAGAAGATGTTCTTTTAGTTTCATATTAAATTGACAGAACTCACACAAACATCATTTGCCCTTTAATGTCTTGTTTACAAACATCTTATTTTCTTTTAAACTGATGTTGTGTTTACTTGGTCAGTTTGCTTTGGTCAGTCCATTTATGAACCTTCAATATGTACAGGTATTACTCAGAAACTATGAGTGATATTTGAATAATTTGTAACTAAAACTGATAGTTGTTTTTGAACATTGACATATATATAGACCACCAGCAGTAATTTATTTGTTGACTTTTTTTTTCACACAGGCTATTAAAAGAGGATCATGTAACAGGACATCAGATGTATGTAAATTGCTTTAAAAGGGTTGATAAAAATCCTTCTTCTTAAGTGTCTCAACTTTTTGAATCTAACAATAAGAATTACCTTCAGGAATACTGAGTGTTTAACGACAGGCGGATAAATGTATCCAGATTAACTAACTTATGCAGAGCTACAGCCATGGGCGGAATTACGGGGGGGCAAGAGGGGGCACTTGCCCCCCCACTTTTTCCCAAATCTTAGTTCACTTTTTTGTCGTTTTTGCAGACAAATGTGCACAACCCTGATCGAAATTATT
>JAIPMN010000150.1:26706-41722 GCA_020650975.1 Apostichopus californicus | reverse complement strand
ATCATCATGAGAGGGTCTGCAATAAAGTGAACAAATCATGCAAGACCCAACACACCCTTTGTTTGAGCACTACATTTACAATTGCTCTGGACTGCTTTTATGCCCACCACATACACTTAGGGGCTGCTACAGATACTCATTTGTGCCTAATTCTATCCATATATTTAATTCACAAGTGAGAAGATAAGTTTCTTATTTGTAGGACTTGCTGTATATTTGTTTGTATTACTGTATGTGTATCGCAGTCTATTGATACTTATACTATTGCTTTTCTTTTTTTCTTTTCTTTTTCGTTTACTACCTCTGTAAGCCGAATTTCCGATTGTGGACAATAAATTCAAATTCAATTCAATTCAATTATTGCCTCAGCCTTGCTGCAAGGGATCTTGCAGCTGCTGCAGCTTTTTGACACAGTGCCTAAGTAAAATATAAAAATGAAATCAATTTACCTGTCTAATGCAGAGGAGACAGGGAACGATAATGATGAGACAAATCAGAATGAAACCGCTTAAGATGACGACGACTAGTAAGGTATCCTGATTCTCATCACCGATATTTCCAAATAACTGGCTGTTTCCATCGACATGTCCGTCTAAAGAATCAGAAAATAGAGGATATTTGGTTAAAACTGGAAATTGCCTTTTTGGTATAGGAAATTTGGCTATGAAGTAGTATTTTGAAAGAAATTAGGAGATATCATAACTAGCTGTATGTTCAGAAGTGTCAAGAATTAATTGGATGATACAAGTATTGAAAAGAATTAAATATGGTTTCCACACTTTTGAGCAAATGAAATCCCAGACCTTTTTTTAAGACCAGATAACAATATTTTATGATTGCAAAGCTTATACTCTAATTGCTACCTAATGTAAAGCTACCTATAGCAGGCATTACAACATCTAATGAAATTAACTGAAAATGTACACTAAAATCTGATATTCATGACATGTCGATGTGTGCACCACTGTATTAAAGAATCTAGGTTATGCTACATCAAACCTTTTCATTATCGGATCATGTTAGAAAGTGTTTCAAGTCTTTGGTCCTTAGAAGGGATGCAAAAATAACCAGGAGTAAGAACTGGAACAAGGATAGCCTGACAACATGTCTTCTTTCATGTAGCTACGGTGTTTTAAGTTATTTGATGGGTAATAATAGTTAATTTTGTCCATGTGAGCTTAACCATAAACATATATACATCCACAGCAGATCATAATAATAATAACACCAAATTTATACAGCGATCTCATCAGTCAAGGCGTGTATCTAAAGCGCTTTAGAACAAGAACAAATTACCATCTTACCATCATCTTAACTAGTCATTTATGGGTGGTCATCATTTAAAGAGATGGTTAAACTCACCGACCCTGAGTTCCACGGTGCTGTTTGATGAGCCGATTGTGTTGTTGGCTTTGCACATGTATATTCCACCGTCCGATCTTTTCACATTGATCACCACAAGATTACCGCTGGGATTATTGTAAAGCTCTGGTCTCACTGGCACAATGCCGGAAGTCAGGTTGCGGTACCATGTCAGTTGTGGTTTGGGATTTCCACGGATGATACAGCGAAGGGTGGCATTGGTTTCCTCGACAACATGAACTACACTTTTGCCAGTATCAGCTGATGCTGGAACTGGAGACAAAATGTCGGGAAATTAAATAAAGACTTCAATGCAATACTCCGGCAAGCGACTTTTAAGCTTGACGTATAAGTTAAAGATTTTTCCAGATGACCCCAATCAGATAATATGACAGTACCCACTTCCTTAATTCTTCTCCCCTTTCCTTTACCTCCCCCCCCCCTCACTCCTATTCCCCACCAGCTCCTCCCCTTTTTCATGAAGCGAAAGTGTCCATTAGCTATAGGTTGCATCCAAAAACCCGCCGCTTGTACTGAACGGCAGGTTTTTTTCCAGTTGGTGAGCTGAGTGATCAGTCCCATCTTTTCGCACCTTAGTTGAGCTGCCTATTCGTCTATTATGCAACTCATCACACAGCTAGTAGCCAAATCACTATCAGATCAAGGCAGACATGGCAAGGTGTGAACAATTCAACTCTTCCAAACTAACCAGTCTGTTTGCAGAAGAGATAAAGTTTCAGTAAGTTGAGGTCAAGAGAGCTGAAAAATGCAACCTATGATTAATGGACTAATTCTTGTCATGTTTCCATTTGCTGGAGCATTGTGTTCTCTAACATTGACAATGATAAAAGTCAAACTCTTCCTGAATGTTTCTTACCTAATACATTGACAGTCATACTCCGTGTGACATGTCCTCCTAGATTGGATGCCTTGCAGACGTACTGTCCTTGATCAGAGACGTGGACTCTTCGTCTAAAAAAGACAAGCCTCACTCTGTCGCTGGAAGAGAGAACAAACAGAACCAAAGTTACTTTATTACAAAGGAAAGTACATTTTAAGACTCCCCATTGTGTTTGTGTATGTGTTCAGGTCAAGTGATGGTACACAAATAGCAACAAACACTATCTCTGCTTCCTACATAGCATACCGATACTTTGTCTTCTTGCGTAATTAACTGTACTCATATTTGTACTCTTGGGTTTGTTCTTGTACCCGATACTGGCCAGCAGCAGCATACCAAAGGTCGAGTATAAAACGCCAGTGGAAAATGAGGTACTTGTACATGCAAGTCTGGACCAATGGCTCTCGGGGCAACCTTAGTCAGAAATGTGCCTGTATTAGAATCCTCACCGTGTAATTTCTGGTAGAGGCCATGGACCATGGGAGTTGGGGTCCTGCAATTATTTTTTTCTGCATAGTTAGTTTCTTTTCATCTATGTACTCTTTGAAATGAGTTATGAATCCCTGAACGTTTGGCTGACAAGACTAAAATGAACAGTATCTTAGTATTACTTGGGATGCTAGGGTGACGACACATATGAGGGTACCACTTTCAAGTATCATCACAACAATGTAAAATTGCATTTGTCCTAGAATAGAAATCATTCTCCAGTAAGCAACTGGGATCAAGGGTACTATTCTTTTAATGAAAAGAAAAAGCCACAAACTGACCTCTGGAAACCTATGAACTCCATTAACTTCCCCGCTGATATCTCGAATCCATCTTTGTACCATGCTAGAGCTGGAAGAGGGTCACCAGTGGCCTCACAGGAGAAATTTAACGGCTGAGCAGACTCCAAAAAGTCCACCTGGCTGGTCAAGACTATTTCAGGTTTCTTCACATCTAGCAAAATTAAGCAACAGTAAAATAATACATTACGTAACATTGCAAAAAAAAAGCCACTCTTTTGCCACCCCCCCCCCCCACAAAAATGAAGAAGAAAGGCCATCATTTCACATTTGAGGTGGAATTAAGATTACTAGGTTACTGACTGAGTATAAGTCATTTAGCAACTGCAATGGGGGGGGGCGGGCATTTTGGGTCTTGCCCTCCCAAAGAAAAGTTTTGGTGGGTCAGAGCTTGAGAACAGGCTGAATAGATTATTGTTGTTAACATCAATGTCAATAGTCCATTCTGAACGTTTGGGGATCTGCATGGTGGGTCATTGCCATAGGTGTAGGAGCCCAATTTGATTTGGGGAGGGGGGCTGTAACGACTTGCCCGAAAAATATAACCAAAATTTTTATAGGCATGCATCGGTTATTACATCGCATGCCAATTACATACAATCATATGCCGTGTTATTACCCCTTTCATATTGGTTATAACTTTTGGGGAACTTGTTACAATAATAATGATAATAATATAAGTTTAACCATTGAAAAACACATTGCAATTGATTTTTCTTTCGGTAGGTGCCCGAAAAATTCTCAGCATATTGCCCGAATTTTCACAAAAATATTTGGTTGGGAGGCTGCAAATGGCTAAGTCCTCCTGGAAGGAAGAGCCAGAAGGAAATGAGCCTAACATTGCAGATGTCTACTTTAGAACAACATTTGTAATTTAGTTTGCAGGAAAATTTACACCACAAACAAACTGAACACTGTTCCCCCATAATTTATGGTTGTTGTTTAAATAATCAATTTACGAGACTAGCGAAGCAGTTTTGAACGGCTGAACATGACATTGTCTGAAAAATCTATCTCCTAAACTGATTGGGGTTATAAGTGCTCGTCAATGGCTACTAATTAATCGGAGATCAATCACACGATCCCCAGTTGATTCGGACAAATTTGTCGCTGAGGTATCCTCTTTTTTTGCTAAATCAGTAGGTAAAATTAGATTTTAATTTTGCTAGCAACTAGCATATCAAGATGATATAAATATTAGCAAATTTTCTGGATGTAAATGAAATGAAGACCTGTATGAAAACATTTATGCTAATGAGGTTGCAATGAAATAACAAAATTGTGGCTTTGCATTCTGTCACATTCTTGCTTGAATACTTTTTCAAAGTTTTGGAACCATAAATGGAACTTTAAGAACTTTTTCTTTGGTGGGGGGAGGGGAGGAATGGGTGGGGGTGCCAGTTTCTGTTTAACAGGCAGTTTATATTTTAGCATTTTCTGTTTATACATATTCTGCACTCTGTAATTACCCAGAGGCTGGAACATGTAGGTCTCCTCTTCCCAGCACCTCACTATTTCTTCAGCCCTGCTATGTAATACTCACCATGCACCGTCACTGCTGTCTCAACCATGGTTGTTCCCGTGTCAAATCTGTGTTGAGCGATACACCGGTACTTGTTACCGTCGCTGCGGGTCAAGTTCCTTATGGTCAACGTGGACACTAATGTGTGACCGTCCGGCTTGTTGTCTATCGTTAACCTGTCGTCGCGGTTACTATCGATGATCACAGAGTTCATACTGTTGTTGCCTAGACGCCACTGAATGATTTCGTCGTACGCATAGATACTCGCTTTGCAGGTGATGTTGAGGATGGAGCTGACGTATGCAGTCTTTGGAAGTGACTGTACCGACAGACCATTAGGAGCAACTGAATTGTTTAAAAAAATTAAAATATAGTCAATGGCAATCTAAGGAACAAGGGCAATAATAATAATAATAATAATAATAAATGAGACTTATATAGCGCCAAATCAGTAGACAAAAGTCACTGCTCAAGGCCCTTTACAAAGAAAGCAGATTAATTTACAAAAGAACAAGTGAAAAGATGGGTCTTAAGTAGACTTTTGAATGTAGAAAGTTTAGAGCATGTTTGAATGTGATCTGGTAACTTGTTCCAGAGATAAGAGCCAGAGTATTTTCAAAGCTTCTGTAACCATAGGTCTTCAAGCGTAGTTTAGGAACAGTTAAATACAGTTTGTTGGAGGAACGAAGTGTGAGAGTTGGAATATATGGCAAGAGATGTTGCGACAGGTCAACAGGCTGTTCCAGATGATGAGCACAAAAGATGAGAAGAAGTAGTTTATACACAGATATACATTTGTTATGAATTTGGCATAGGATTCTAGCATGCAATGTACAAACAGAAAACATTGTTATATAGAATACCAGAAGCATGGTTTCCATATCAGTGTCAAACATGCAAACAACAATAAAAGTGTAGCTGACCTAGGCATAGCACAATAATGCAACAACACTATGCGTTTCGTCAAACGTTTTTCTAGATTTTAATATGCTGACAGCAAGTTTTCCCATTGATCAAATCCATACACAAGCCTAGATTCTTTACAATAAACCAATGTTACTTTATAATAGCAGGTGCGTTTCGTTATTTTTTGCGATTTTGAAAGTGCCATACCCTAGATATCTCTCGGTATAAGTACTAATTTACAAACAACAATTAAGCAACTTGCAAAATTAGTCTTCACCACTTATTTGAAGGAAGAAAAATTTCAAGAGTCATGCTTAAAGACATGCTCTGGTATGGGACTTCTAAATGCCATACAGCACCGACAATGTAAAAAAAAATCAACTCAAAAATGTTTCATTAAGGTACTTCAACCTGTAAGATATAGCTGAATACAAACCTGTTGGAAAATAGCGTACATCTTTCATTACGTGTTCAAACCTCCCAGAACTTGCAATACATCTCAATATCCCTGGGTCTCCCTGTGTTTTGCTAGAAAATTTGAGTCTCTTGTGGTTGTCATCATATACAGTAATCGTGCTGGCATTCATTTTGCTTAATCTATCCGTTGATACACCCTCGGAACAATCCGAATCTGACACGCCACAAGGCGCAAAGTACCAGTTTACTACTGGCTTCGGATAGCCATCAGCTAGGCAGGTTAAAGAGTAGACCTCGTCCATGTTAAACAACTCGGGCACAGTGTTTATTAGCTCGGGTAGAATGGTTATCGAAATTGTTGGTGCAACTGAAAATTAGATAAGTCAAAACACGTATTTTGTTTGATATTTATCTGCCACAGCCAATCGGTTTTTTAAATCATCTCCGAATGTTATAAAGAACAAATAAATTTACAGACGTCTATTCATCTGAGATGACAGAACTATAAATATAGAGAAACGTTAAAATATTGTTATCACTAATCCTTCACAGGCTGATTCACAGAAAAATTAAATCTGTTGTTATTTTTTTTTTTTTTTTCATTTCATTTCATTTTAGTTCTCTTGCAGAATCAGTCAATTAATACCCTGAGATTTGTCTATCCTCTTGAAAACTGCTTGAATTATTTTCATCAAGATATGAATATAGAACTGACTGGCATATTGTATAACTATATGGAAAACCCTACTTTAAAACCTTTCAAACGAAGACTTTACTGGATTAATATGTATTAGCAGTTCATCTTCTCTCGTAGCGATATTTACCAATGACGATGACAGTGAATGTCACATTAGTGGTTTCGTAGTCATTTTGTCCAACCAATGAATATGTCCCACTGAAGGAGCCATCTTGCACATTGAGTAGTTTCAGACATACTGTATCGTCCTTCACACGTTCCTGGTACCGGCTGTTGTCTGGACTTAACTGCCGTCCATCTTTAAACCAGAAGAAATTAGCCTAAAGTTGTCCGGGAGGGGAAAAAAAAACAGACATATCAGTCAAAATTTCTGTCAGTGTTTCAATAACTTTTAGTAAGTGTTTCATTATAAAAATATATATGTTAATAAATTATAACACCTATTTTTTCCCCTTATAAATTGGGGATATGTTTTTAATTACACATAGCTGCTTCTTTTTATTTACTTCTATGAGTAGTTTTATAAGTCTTTTAGCTGTTACTGTTTATTGCTAAACAATGTACAATGCTGGTATAGATGACTTCTTTATTATCTGTTAATGTGTACAGCTTTGGGTGTGTGTGTGTGTGTGCGTTTGTTTGTTTTGCTATCTGACCGAGGACTTGAACAAAAGTTTCAGGTCCTCGGTTGTGACTTCTAAAGAATCACCACGTCCTCTGAAGAATTCTATTGTATGGAGTATTGTTAAGGTTAGGGTACGTGGATTTGAACAATGGAAAATACAATGGGGTCCTCGGTCTGAATGTAATACAAACATGTGTGTGTGTGTGTGCATATGAATGTAGTATAATAAGCATGTACCACCAAAAATAAAAAGAAAGTTGCTCAGTCTTCTCCAAATTTTCTCTAATTTTGGTTGCATTCAGTTAAATTTTTCCCTTTTTTTTGTTGATAAAACTTGAGATCAATGAATTTGATTGTTTCCATGTTTCTTTCAAACAACCTTATAAGTCGTTTAAATAAATATATGTCATGTTTTGTTTCTGTTTCCCTTGCAATCTCACCAAATGAAATTTGAGTACAGATATATAAATTTGAAAAGGAATACATATCTCAAAAACATCATGTAGGAATTAATTTAATGAAAGCTTCACCCAGATGCTTTGAATAAATTTCTAATTTCTCTTTTGAAATATCAGAAATAAATTAACCTCTAATGAGAAAACCTTAAATGTTAATACTTTGCAAGCACTTATGAACATTGCAAAACAATTTCATGATTTATTTGACCAGTTTAACAGCTTAAAGAAAAAACATAAATTATAGTTGACTTATATTTATTGTAATTCACTGCAAAATGTTGCTTTGAAAAACAATTTTTTAAACTGAACTCCTCACCTGTGGTAGAACTGAGGTCGAGAAAGTAACCCTGTGTGTGCTTCCATCGGCATCAATTTCATGGGTGTTACCCTGCCCTAATGGAGTTATATGAACATAACCTTTCTCTGTGGTGAGGAGAAGAAAAATGATTATGAGATTTCTTTTAATTAAAGAACCATTTTTATTTGTTCCAGAAAAATGTAAGCCATTTCTTTCCAGTTAATTAAACTTCTTGATTCTCAAATATATCTGTGCAATCAACTGTACAGACCAATATTTGCTTTCACATAGATGGAGAGAGAGAGATTGATGAAAATATGGTATTGAATACACTGATTAAATGATAAAGAAGAAAACTGGCACTTGAGGGGGAGGAAATCTTACCATCACTTAAATCTATGTGATAGAGAGATATTTTGTAATGGTCAACTTTCTTTCCCTACTGTCTGTTCCCTTTTCAAGGGACTTGTTGTTTTATCAATTCAATTTCGAATTTCTTCGTGACAATTTTTCCATTCAGTTTTTAGTTCATGAGGCAATTTCCCAACACTATAACCATGGTAACTATACTAGTACACTGTCAAATCATTCTTCAAACACGCTATTACCATGGTAACTATACTAGTACACTGTCAAATCATTCTTCAAACACGCTATTACCATGGTAACTATACTAGTATACTGTCATATCATTCTTCAAACACGCTATTACCATGGTAACTATACTAGTATACTGTCATATCATGCTTCAAAGCACTTGTACTGACAGTATGAACAATTCCTTTGACCTTTACTAATAATAGAAACATGATATTCATGTTGCTCATACTGTCAGTACAACTGTTCTATTAAAATAGTGTGTCATGAAAATTGAAGTTTATCAAAGAAAATTGTCCCAACCGAAAGGAAAATTTGCACTTTTTTAAATTTCATTTTTCTTATGCTACGAACAAGATTTTTATAAAACGAAATGAAGAAGAAGGATACTCCTGCAGAGTACGAACGTCACAGTTCACAGGGGGGGGGGGGGTACTTTGAGAACTGGACCGTACTGTCACAATCAACAAAATATTTCTACTCTAGCAGGTAGGTAATTTGTAAAATTTGCATATCTGTAAATCTAAACGTATAACCTTTCTGTTTAGACTACAAATTAAAGTACTGAAAAACAAGTAGCCTCACCTAAAACGTGGATTCCCACAGAGTCTTGGCCGTGTCCTTCAAGATTCCTGGCATTACATGTATAAGTGCCATTATCGAACAACGATGCATTTTTCACCACTAAGGTGGAAGTGTATTCCCTCTTGGTACGACTATCTGACGTTATTCTATCTGAAGTACTATTAATAATGTGGGTGTCATTCCGTTGTAGATTTAACTGTTGAGGGAAAAAGTGTCAGAAACAATGAAATACCTTTGAAAACATTGATTAAAAAAAAAAATTCACTTTGTTTAATATACAAATAGCATTACTATACCAAGAGGCAGTGATAGAAATTTACACAACTATGGATTAATTATTCATGGCTGTCTTCGTTTTTTTTATTCTCTCTACAAAACTTTTTACATTCAATAGATACAAAGATAAAAAGGTTAACTGTTAACAAGTTTCAAAAGTAGAAAAAATAAAAACCAAGACAAACATGTTTCTGTGCATCTATGACATCACAACTGTTTGCTTCAAGTGCACTTCGGATACAAAACATGTCAACTTTTGAATGCTGTTATCTCTAATGAAACATGGGAATTGGATGCAAAGTAAACATTAATCTGATTTTAATGCTGATGGCAATAACTTTTGTATCGGTTTTTGCCTCTGAAGAAGATCGAAAGGGTCATGTTTTATTTGCTTACACATGTGCTTTCTGTAGTAGATAAAGCAGATTGTTAGGTTTGTTTTCTGCTCTCGTGGTAACATTATTCAGCAATAGGCAATACTTCTCAATAGTGTTCATACATATGCAGTAATCTAGAAATACAAGTTTTAATATGGGTGTATATGTGAAGTATCTAATTATGTATTTGTGCAATGCCACCGGCCTGATAAAGAAATCAAATCTTCGGATTCATATCTGAAGTATGTACTTAAAAAATTAAATAGACTATAAAGTGAAGAAGGACAACACAAATCTAATGATGTCCTTTCCAGTTCATGTGATGTGCCAACTAGTGAAGGCCAACAACTACTAGTGGCATATAGTTATTAATGCCATGCGACTGTAATTAAATGTCCAAAACATGCCTAATAAGTTTTCTTTAATTTTTTGGTATGCTGTGGCCATTTTTGCATATCTAGCACTTTCTATGTCACTTAACCATTCCTTTATATATGTGTAACTGGATATATGTGTAAAATTCCAAGCCAAGTCTAAATTGGATGTAACGTGTACTGTGCATGTGCATGTGTATATAATATTAACTTTTTTCTTACAGTTCTTTAACAATTTGACAATTTCCATGGCAAAGTGTCAACTGTGACCTTGCCAAGTTACTAAGACAAAAAATCATAAATAGTAAAACAACGTAGAAAACATTAAATACTCCTTTAATTGAAGAAAAAAAATCACAACCTGCAAGCTATATACCATTTGCCAGCCTTTTTTAAACTGGTTTCTTTAATATAAATGGTCTGTGTTTGGAACCCTATTTTAATTTTTTTTTTACCTTTTTGGCAGGATAATCCCAATAGAGATCTGCCATTAGTGTGTTGAGAGGAGCCTCCACCCTGCAAGTTAGGTTGAAGCCACTCCTTCCACTGATGACAAACCAATGAGATGCAAACACCTCAACAGTTGGGCGGACGTTTCTTGCTGCAGATGATAAGAAAATGCGCAGAGAATCTATTGTTAACATATCGTCCATGAATTTTAGAAAGAGTTTCAAAATAAAAACAAATGGGAACCATTGAAATCATATTTTGGATATTAACTTATTAGCATTCACAGAAACCAAAATGGGAGATGGCATAAAATTATATTATGAAATTGGCTGAGCATTGTTTATTTATGACTAGTGCCCTCTATTACTTTATAGTTAAATAACTATCCCTGCAAGCCTCTGAAGCAGCTCTTTCAATATCGTCACCAGTTTTTACAAGAAAAACCAAATATTATTCTGAATATTCAAACAAAGCATCCCTCTACAAACATTCATCCCATGTATGTTAAATTAGCATGTAATTAACAAATACTCTCGATTGTATACATTTTTGTGGTCCAGCCAGAAATGTTTTCCTTTGATAATAATCACCTGCAGAAGTAATTGAGGTTTTTATTTCTACTTTTTTACTTTTTCCTCATTTTTGAAATAAAAACTAGCCTGACTAGTCAAGTTATCTATGACTGTATTGCAGTGGGATTTTGTATCAAAATTCTACAAAAATTTGCCAAAAACCTATCAAAGTAAACTTAAGACATTTTCTTTAGCTCATCAATTTATAGAAATGGCATAGAAATAATATGTCTGGCACACTGAGAGATGATGACAAACTTAAAGTTGCTTACATATAAAGCCCATTGACAAATCCGCCAATCTGTAGAGTTAATTACAAGAAGAAACCTAGGACAATAATGTTGGCCTAATCTCTGTTGAGTGGAGCAATTTGAGTACTCAGCAAAAAGAAAAAGAAAAAGAAAAAAATGGGAGGGGGGCACTTCTGTGGGTAAAGAGTTCCCAGGGGTGCCCTTGGCAATGCAGTCAGACATAAATCAATTCTTAACTGATTAATCAGATTTTCCTTGTAAGCCAAAAATGATTCAATCCTGTGAACAGTTTTTGCTGATGTTCTTAAATTGAATGAAGTATTAACGTCTAAAGTGGAGGAGACAAACAACGGTGTGATTAAAAAACTAGGATTTGTTGGGGAAGAGGACAAAGGTAGGACAGGATGGGAGGCATGGGCGAGGAGGAGAGCAAGGACAGGGTGGGGGGGGGGGGGAGCAGGAGAGCACAGAATTAAAAATTTCACCGGCAACATAAAATATAAATGACAATAATATTCAAGTTATGGTATAATAATGACAGTATATTTCAACATAAAAGTTTCAAACGAGAATATCTTGCTATCCAATAATTTTGTGCTCTATCACTTTTTCCCCCCCCTTTTTTTGGCAAATACGAAAACATACTTTTACTTACTTTCATAGGAAATAAGAAAATCCTGTTTATCAGACATATCTCCTAGTCTAGCCTCACACGTAATCAGACCATTTAACGACGACTGATTCTTTGTGACATGAAAGCCATATCGTGGATCGTAAGTTGGTCCCGCAATCAGGGTCCCGGAGGTTTCGTGAAGTGTCACTACAGCAGCTGGGTTGCTTACACGACACGGAATGTAAGCTGGGTCGTCGCCATAGAGATGAACATGTGACATATAGCTTGTTAAAAGTAGAAGATCTGAGGAAACTGCAATTAAAAAATATACAATATGTCATCGTTATTTAATGTAATGTTGCTTTTGATTATCACCCAGAATAAAGATGTACACAAGAAAGCAATACTTAAAAGAACACAGTACCAATGCAGGAATTGATATCATGGTTATAATGCTACAAAGGAGGAGTGTGGAAGGGGGGGGGGGACCCGAGGGGACAAGGAGGTCATATGTCACCGGATGGCAAAAGCAATGTGTTTTATGGAATTGCACATATAACATGAACATGAGTAGCCAGAGAGTACAGTAATGGTAATGAACGGCAAAAGGAATATCCAGCGTTACTGCAGCAGGCTTTTCAACACAGAACCATAATATTTGTTATTTATTCTTTTTAGTTCTTTTTACTCATTACAACTTACATTGATAAATAAATCAAGAAGTACTGATATAAACTTAATTATGCTGTTTCATGATAAACCTCTCCAAACCAGCTCTCAACATTGAAAGCCATTTGTATTCAGTCTATTCTCTTGTATTTTTTTTATATATCTTTTTTTTAGTTACTTGCCCTCGATAATTCTGCAATAGCTCACAGCTTCTCCTGAATTGGCGTTAATTGCATAAATAAAGAAGCCATTAAAATATATGTATCAATGAACACACTGTTACTACAAGGTTGATTTCTATATATATACCTGATTATGCATCAGTGCATTTCCTGTTTTAGGCTTGTCATTTCGGTGAATAGATATATTGTGTCGAGAATCGATAATTGCATATAAATTTACACATCAGCATATTTAGTGTTATTATTATATTCAATGCATCAAACTTTTTCTATATTGTTATATACATATATATATTTTTCATTTTTCATCCCATTTCCTAGAAAGGATGAAACCACTTGGTATAATTAAATCGTGTTCAGTAAATACATGTATATATTGTTCGAGTGATTCTATCCATAAATCTCTTTCTCTACCAACGAACAAGTTAATACGCTCCACATTAAACTTTTACTCCTCGACACACTTTGGGGCAAATGAGAAGGAGACAGAGACAGGCCATCAGATCACTCTAGACATGGTACGGAGAGAGTCCATTGGTTTTGAAGACAAAGGACAGTGCAAAAGAACCCCCCCCCCATGGGCCATGTCGCCATATCGTGGTTCCCTCTTTGAATATGCAAATATGCATATGCATCTGCATATGCATATAAAGCCATTGGGATCCCAGGTAGAACTAACTTACCATTGGTTGTGACATATATGTATGCTTCAGTCCTGGTAGAGTTGTCCTGTCTGTCTGCATGTCTGCTGTAGAAGCATGCGTACGTCCCAGTATGATGAAAGGACATCACGTCAATTTGTAGGACACTCTGGTACGTTTGGTCCACGGGACAGGTGAGACAGCTTGTGGTGTTGATGTTAGCCGATCTGGCCGTGTCTGGTATATTCCAATCCAGTGGGAAAGAGCCGTGACATCGTAGCTCAAAGGGGTCCCCCTGATTCAGGATTTGCTGGGACAAACTTGGCTGAAGTTGTGGAGGATTATTTCCTGGCTCCTCTTGAAGTTCTTTGAGTAGAGACGAATAATTTGTTGTATTTGATAAGATATCAACACCAGGTTCAAGACTATGCTATGAAACACAATCTTCAGTCAACACCAAAATTTTGTAGCTAAATTAATGTTGCGTTAACAATATCTTTCTTTCTCTTTTTTTTTGGGGGGGGGGGTTGCAACTTTTAGTTTTATGGTTATCATGAAGTTATGTCGACTATAAATAAAAAAACTAATTTGAAAATATAAGTAACAAATTCACACTGCTTTGAATACCAATTTTGGACACTTTACACAGCATTTCTTCTATGCATTATGTGATGAATTATTCTGACTGTTTGCACTTACTCAAAAGTTCAGGGACAAAACCACTGCCAATTTAATACAGTGTCAATTAGTCCTAAAAGGTAACACCAAGATACATTTCTACAAACTGGCATTTTTACAACTTGATTAGTGACAATTTAGTTAATGGAATTAATACGCACACCTTATACATATTACATCATTCTGGAGACATTTTAATGAAGAAAAAGTGAAAGAACAAGAAAAAGAGAGAACAGAACAGAGAAAGGAAATGTGACATATATCCACAGCATTAGCAGCTTCAATTAGGACATCCTCTGTCCTACTTTAACCTCTAACATTTTAAGTTAACTTGCCCAAATTTCTAAGAATTAATTGGCAAAATGAACATTGCACTAATTAACAATTATCAACTGGTCAAGGTTGTAGGATACTCTGTTGGCAGAGAGTCAATTAAATTATTAGAAAGATCGTTAGGCAGCAAAGTGTGCCAGCTTCGGAGCTAGGCTTTATTTTTGTCTGTACATGCACGCACTGACTCAAATCAATATAGAGTTATATAAAATGAAAATAATTGTGTAGGGTTAACTTCCTTTCATTGTCAAAAACATTTTCTGTAGAAAACTTTCAATTTCCTCTCACCAGGAATTTGAGAGAAAACACAGAAAGAATATATTTGTGACTGTTGCATTCTTAATCTTGTAGAAATTGTCAATTACGAATTTGGGAGAACTCCACCCTCCCTCGCTCCATCTCCCAAACTTTACCAGTGCCCTGTTTCCTCCTCCCTCTCACCTC
>JAIPMN010000150.1:0-18985 GCA_020650975.1 Apostichopus californicus | reverse complement strand
CCCCCCCCCCCCCCGCCTCTTACGCCTATGTTTTCAAGTCACTTCAAAAAACTAAGCATTGACCTGACTCCAGGGTGGAACAAAAAAAAAATAAAAAAATAAAAAGTATGACATTGTGCAGAGGTAATTCAAATTGTTAGAAAAATAAAACAAAGAAATCAACCGGTTGTGATCCAGTATTAGTTTGTTAAATTTAGAATCCTGTTTTGATCAACATTTTAACGTTTCTTAAAGTTTGATAAATAACTAAATTAATGATCATGCAATAACATGCTTCTTTAAAGGACAGGAAAGACAATTTAGGCTAAATGTGGTTAGCATACATACTGTACTAGTCTGAGTAATGTCCTGACAGTAAACTGTGAGGATTTCCAAGAAAAGAAGTGCTGCCGGTAATTGATTGAGTGGGTGGAAATTGTGTAAACATTACTGCTGGGAAGTTCCTTCATAAAACGAAAGTAGTTTTTAATGTGTAGTCGCACAGTACCCTAGTGCGCGCAGTGGAAAACTGTGAAAAAGAACCTTACTTTCTTACATGCAATCTATTTCAGAAATATGTTACATACATGTAGAGCCACTCTTGTACAACTAAGTGGGAAGGGGCAGTTGACCCTGCAAGTTCCCAAACCCACTTCTCCCGAATGTAAAGTATGCAGCTTAGAGTTAGTACTCATGTTGCAAAACTGAGTCTATAATTAATATTCAGTCAACACTCAACCACTTTTTTGATAACTGTCCTTCTCTCAGATATGTCAAAATTCCATTTTACACCCCCCTAAAGGGTAAACATAATATTAGAATGTGCACTTTTCCTTAGCTTCTTCCAGCAACTATATAGGCTACCACTATAACAAAATTATGAAGGCTAAGCACACACAAATATGAACACTAGAGCAAAGAATGTGGTCTACATGTGGTTGTCTTGAAAGTAACTTAAATCAGAGTTTCTTTACGTTATAATACCTCTTTCGATATGAAAGTACTGGCTTCTTGTAACAGTTGCCAGACTTCCTGAACACCAGACTGGACCTTCCAGTTGAGTATATGGATCGACGATGAAGCCTTCAGTCGGGTTGTAGTTCCCAATTCCGTGCATTCTGATGGGCCTGTCTTGGGAGTCCACTAATGTTACTTCAATGTTTGGATTTGTTACCCTGCATGGTATAACGGACGATGCTGAACATCGGAACATCAAGAAGTTGCTGACAGGTGGAACAAAGAAGGTCTCTGTGGGATTAGAAAATTAAAGTATTATTCATGACATTAATTCTTGAATGTAATATGGCACTGGAATCTGATGGAAGCCCTACACACAAATCAAACTTTTAGCTTTATCCTTCACCATCCCTCTATTACCCCCACCCCACCCTCCCCCCCCCCAAACCATCTCCATCCACAAGTGAAATACCCTAGTATAGGCCCTTACAACCATATTCTGATTGCATACGGCACTTAATGTAAGGATAAAGATATTTCATAATACATACAATACATGTAATACACCTCAGGGTTATGTTCCTAACTGTAAACAACCTCTGATTTTTATTCACCCTCAAATGTTGTTCCACCTGTAACGTTTAGAACTTAAAGGGCAAAGATATCAAGATGCAACTAGACGTGAGTTAACCTGTTGATGTGTTGTCTACCATACACAGCTGTCCAGGTATCTGAAATACTGTTACCCCATAGCTAACAGTACTACATAAGATTGAACCACATTTTAGTTATAAATTCCAAGCAGTAGCCTAAATAATACTGTTTAAATATTCCTCAGGGCATATTCATATATCCATGGATGCCAAAAACAATGAAATTTGTGATCAAGCAGACTCCTATATATAAGTCAGTACTTAATTTGCTACAAAATAAGGACAGTGCAATTGTACTTTGTTCTTTCATATGACCCATCCTTAAGTTATCTTCAGAAGCAGAAAATCCAATAAATTCTGGATTAGCTGCAATATATGCAGGTTTAATACTGGTTTGATGTGGAAGTTCCTTTTCTCTAGATCAAATCACAACTGGTAATATTTGATATGACATGTATGATACATTCTTCACTGCAACAAAAGGACTTTACTTGTATAGTGCTGTATAATTGAGAAGAGTGGCTTCATAGAGGCTGGACAAAATTATTCTACAGTCCAATCATATACCATCAATACTGTATTATCACATAATTTTATGAAAAAGATTTGTTTACAATATTGCCATGGAAACAGTTTAAACTAGTTCAAAGGTGATTGTTACTTTGTATTTCATGACATACTTCAGTGAGAAAATGACTGAGCAGAAAGATGGGAGCAAAAACCATAGGAGATCTGCACTGTAAATAGAATATACTTGTGTATGTATTTATGGTTACCAAAATATATTTCACCTGTCAATTATTGTGTAAAGGCATCAAGGTGATTTCCAAAAAAACCTAAACTGGATTTGGTTAAATTGCTTCAAGTTATTTGTTTTTATGCACATGTCAGGCACTGAAGCACTCTGTTATATTTTAACATGTAGCTGACATTGTTGTTCTTTGTAAAATCACACTTAAAAGCTACCCACATACTGCATGTGTATGCATATATACTGGCTTCCAAAGATTCTGTCCCTGCACTACCCATTGGTAGTTGTGCCTCTGGTTTAATACTTGCCCTGGCCTACATCCGTACTTCTTTCTACTAAGCCTAGCCTGTTTTATCTTCCCAATTACAAGTACAACAAACATTAGTAATCTTCTGCTTCCAACTTACTAAATAGTCTACTCTGTAAAATGCATTAAAATTATGTTTTGGAAGTGATGTCAGTACCTTATGTCACAATTGTTTTTACTTGATGATTCATTTCCAGTGGTTACTGCTTTCTTCATTACCAAATTTAGTTGATTGTTATTGGCTTTCTCCTTTTTTGGAGAACACTAATTTGAAAAAATCACCAACAAAAATCACAGGACAAAGTGATCTCAGGCTTATCAAGTAGTGGCAGATATATTATTTGTGTGTTTTCTTCTGGTAATTCATAAGCCCCGCTCCCCCCCCCCCTCCCCCACAAAAAAAGTTTAAAATTGTTTAGTATCATCTACAGTACTGAATTCTCATAGAAACATATGTACCATCTTTTATCCATTACAAAATGAACGTCAATCATGTCAGTTCTAAATCTGATACATATATGATAAAAAATGATGGCAAGTTTCTTGTTCTTCTTTCTTAATTAATATAAAGTCAACTGGAGCTTGCCATAACTTAAAAATACTGAACTAAGAGGGTTAGACTTCTTTTGTAAAGTGGGTTTATACTTGTTCATGGTTGTGCATGCTTATATGTGACTGTCTATATTTTACTCTACTGTAGACACTTTTCAAAGAAGTTCTATCAATTGTTTGCTATATAACTGCATATTTTGGAGTAAACACAATACAGCTCTTTTTTTACTGTACAGCTTTTTATCCGACAATCTATATCCTATTTGATCCATTCTGTGCACTGCAAATGTCAAAACCTTTTACACCAAGTTCCTTCCGTTTCTAAATGACAGAACCAACTGGCGTGAATCTCTAGCATCCTCAATATCCACCGAACTTGGAAATTATCAATTTTTAGTTAAAGGAGCATACAGAACAGTGATTGATCCAACAACACTCAAATAGAGATTGAATTTTTTATTACAAGTGTTTTTTTTTTCATCACTGTAGCATAGTAAAAATATGGAATACATTTTGCACATGTACCATGGGTTATTCCATCTTATACTTAACAGCTAGACCTATTTGACATACATGTATCAGCATCCCCACTACATCAGCTGTCCATACCACAAATTTCCTTTTCTACGTTCGGCATCATTTTTAGTGATATCTCAGTATTTAAGCAAACTGTGCACATTAAATAAACACAGTGCAGTTAATTTTTTTTTGTATGAACAGTAGGAAAACAGTTACAAAATTCTTAATGTTGTTAAAGTACCAATGGTGAACCCTTATCTGTCAGACCTATTATACATTGGACACAAAAACATGTCATAAATTGGACTCCTAATTTATGGCATTATTCATGTAAGCAGCATTAGTTGGTCTCCAATGATCACATTTATTTATTCATACTTAAAAGTCAGAAGAGAGAGAGAGTTTGAAGTATTTGTATCTATCAACATTTAGGTAATTTAGGCAAGAATTGTTAAAACAACAAAAAAACATTTTAAATGCTTATCTAAAGAAGAACAAATTCTCTACTGTAGGCCTGACATTTCAGTGCTAGCAAAATCATCTTCAAGGTATGTACACCACTGGCAGTGAAAAAAAAACAAAAAAATCACAATATGGTTTTATAGAAAGTTATTTTGAAAAAGTTGATCATGAAAAACAGTACACATTGTATTGAAGCTGCCTGATTAAAAGCAATGACCTGAACGAGCCCGGCGGAGGGGGGCGGGGAGGGGGAGGCAGTGCGAAGTTGTTACCAAGTATTAGTCAGGAGTGCAGAAAATAATTACTTTACAGTGTCTTGTTCGTGTATGAAATCCATACTCTCTTCAATTATGTTTTGACATAATAGTCAGTCAAATGACCTTCCTTTCTCTGAAATAATTATCTTTCTTCAAACACAACTCATTCCTTTTAACCGCAGCTTACAGGTTCACTGCCTTTAATATACGGTACTGTTTATCCTGTGAACAATCAGGAAACCACACCATCACACCAGGTGCACTGTAGTTGTATAAGTCATGATTCAATAATTGTATAAAACAAAAAACAAAAACAATCAGAAAAGATCTAAGAAAAGGGACAAAACTTATTTTAATTCAGCTGATTAACAGACAGGTTTTTGTGAATGAATAAATTTTTATATATTACCAATGCTATGAAAGAAAATGTAAAGTACATCACCAATAAAGCACTGAACACTACAGTATATTTAAGCATACAGCAGTCTTACAGTAGCTCTGCAATGTCTTGATGTTTAGACTTGCTCAAGCCTCCTTTCTTGCAAGTGGAAGTACATCAAGCCTACATGCAGTATATCTTCTAATCTATTCTAAAGCAGTCTGGAGGAGATGATCGTCATGCTCATTGTAGTTTAATATAAGGTGATCATATATTTCCAGGACATGATATTGATGTTGACAACAAGGGTTTTTACCTACACTATACTTCTAAAGGAAGGCATTTTGAGGAGTCTCAGTTTTGTGGTAGTCCTATGGTTTCAAATGCCCAAGGTAATAATGCCTCATCTAGAAACAAGTAATTTGTCCACGATAAAAAATCTTATCCCAAAACCTTCTCACGCTTTATCATGCATCACTCTCTATTGTGCAACATGCTTTTGGTGAAATTATTCAATGATCTGCCCTTTCTGTGATCCATGAATGAATTTAACACTTGAAGCCTAGTTGTAAACAGCTTTGCCTAAGTCCAAGCGCAGTCTGGGAGGCCAAATAGCTAGGTAAAAATATAAATTATTCAGGGACTTTTTTATAAACTTTCAGGGATATTCCAGGGATGGTACATGAAATCCACGGACACTTTTAATACAGGGATGGCACATGAAATCCAAGAAACTCTATCCAGAAATGGGGTCATTGGGTCACCTTACTCTTGGTTACATTTTGAAGACAAGACAAATTGTCAGTGGGTCTTACCTTGGGATGCTACATAGATGTTAACAGTTGTGCTGGTAACATTTTCGACTCTGTTGGCATACTTTCTGTACACACACTGATACAATCCAGTATCTGATGGCGTGGTTTGTCGGATCCTAAGGACACTCCGGTGTCTCGTACTTAAATCTTCGCAAGTTCTGCAGGGTGGCTCTGGAGATATAACCTTTCTACTTTTTTCCACTGAATACGGAGTTACCCACTCGAGTTTAAATCCTCCTAAACATACAAGTTCTAAAGCACTGTTTTCTGGGATAATTTGTTGCCCACTATTTGACTGTATCCTGGGCGGCCCCAATCTCTCCAACTTTTGGTCATCTGTAAAACAAATTAAAAACATCATTTATTTCTTCAGTACTTAAGAGTAAATATCAGCAAGAATTAAAGAATCAAGTGATACAAATTCACTATGTAAATGTCAATCTCTATCTCCCAATCATCCCATGTCTGTTTTAAAGTAATCAATGGCCCCATGTGCCCCAGCCCATAATCAGGCTCTATTTTCTGGGAATAATGAATGACCAAATGAACCTAAATGGACAACACTTTTTGTATGTCCTTGCTATTATTATAATACTAAGAATGGGGGAGTATTTAGAAACTTGAAGTACTTGAAGTAAACATTATTTTGTATGTTAGATATTATAATATACGCAGACGGACTGATTATGTCTGGAAAGAATGAAACAAATTCACTATGTAAATGTTATTCTCCATCTCCCAACCGTCTCATGTCTGTTAACTTGTTAAGTAATCATGATTCCTCCTTCAGGTACTGTCGAGAGCACTGCATGTACTGAAAATGTTGTCATAAACACGTCTGTAAATACTCATGTTCTCGTCTCGTCAGAAACAGAGCAGTGTGGTGCGATCCAGAGAATTATCTATGGCTGAGATGCACGGTAAATCCAGATAGTCCTAGTGGAATGATCTTGCATCCTAAATCTGATCTTTCTGTTACAAACATCTTTGAATAAATTAACTACTGAATTTTACTAGAGAAGTGCAACATGAAACGCAGTGTGAGAATTAAAAGAAATAATTAATTTATGCCATGGTATAAATTATGTTACGAGACGCACACAGGGAAAGCCTTGTTTGATTCTCTGGAAACAATGACAGAAGTACCAAAATCAGTCCTTACGAGGATTTATATTTATTGAATATCTATCATCATACATTTGCTAATTGTCACAGCTCATCATTAAATCAGACGAATACACTCAATCTGGGACAAACATTCCCCCGTTAACTTAAGTGTCAGTCAAAAGAAACATAATTATATCATAATAAATGAGACTAATATAGCGCCAAATCAGTAGACAAATGTAACTGCTCAAGGCGCTTTACAAAGAAAGTAATTAATTTACAAAAGAACAAGTGAAAAAATGGGTCTTAAGTAGACTTTTGAAAGTAGAAAGTTTATAGCATGTTCGAATGTGATCTGGTAACTTGTTCCAGAGATAAGAACCAGAGTATTCAAAGCTTCTGTAACCATAGGTCTTCAAGCGTGGTTTAGGAACAGATAAATACAGTTTGTTGGAGGAACACATACTGAATGAGTCTCCTGAGGGCAGATACAATTTCAAGCACGTTTCTAAACATAAATAATGATGTTGGTCAACAGAATATTAAACATTAATATGGGCCGTCTAGTCAGTCAACATGTGAGTTCAAACATCAAGGCATTACCATCAAAACACACGTTTTTGCCTGAATGACAAAAAAGGTAAGTTTGTCAAAAGCAACCAAGCAGGTTAATGGATCACGAACAAAATGACCAGACTCATAATTCGTTCTACTGGTGCTTTAAAGACATCCACTATAACATATAAAATTACTTTCTTTATATCTCCTATTTCACATTTATTCCAAAGAAAATGTAATTATATTACCCAGGGGTCTTCCAACTAGTTAAAGTATGTCATTGAATACATAGTTCTATGAAGCGATGAGAATTTGCCAAGTTAAATGATGGACTTCCTGTAAAACCAGCAGTAAACAACTCTCACAACACCTGTTACTTTTATTACAGATAGCATCTTTTTCAATGTATAGTGAAATATGTGGTTACCAATGCTACAAACCAGCAGGGCAGTTAAGAACCATGCTTGTTGGGAAAGGTCATATCAAAAGGTGGACTCCTAGCCAGTAGGAAAAGGATTTAAAATTGTTTAGAAAATTTAAGCTTTCCAGACAAAGTTTTGATTTTAAAGCAGTTTGCTGAGCTTTGTCTATATTTTGCAATATTTGGTGCTTATTTTGTAATAACAGTAGTTTGCAATATTACTGTATATTACAGTGGATGATGCCAATTACAACAGTATGCCAACCAATACAACTGTTAGTGAGACTACAGCCAAGAAACTACTTGTAAAGCCTTCCGTCTTGAAAAGTTTCTCAAAGGAAAGTTCACCAAAGCAAAACCGTGAGGATTTTCTAGGACGTAAAAGTCGTAGAAAAAGCAACTAGGACAGGTGAACTTCTTCTGAATGGTAGATTCAGAAAAGAGAGTGGGTGGTTTTTCCCAGGAGTGAGATATACTGTAGGGTGCACAGTGCTTAAACATTACTAGTTCAGTAGGTTCGGTAGATAGGAAAGTGCTTAATACGTTGACTGGAGACAGGTAAGGTGAGGAGGATAAATCGATCCTGATTCACAGAATATCAAATTAATTTGAAACACAGTGCCATGACGATAATATGGGTTTTGCACACTTTTTACTTTCGTAACTAGTCTGCTAGTTGCTGCATCTACGATCAGATGTTCTTCGAGCAAGGAGAGCTTCGTTGGTACTGAATATGCATTACAATGCGTTCCCTTATTGGCTTGTTTAAGTCAAGAGGCAGAGGCAAGAGGCGTAACAGAATACATGAATGAAATCTGTCTTCAGCGGATAAATGTTTTGATACTTTCGATCATTAATTCTTAATAAATGAAACAATTAGTCTGGTGACACTTCATTTTTCATGGCTCGTCAGATAAGCAATTTAAATGTAGTTCCATATTTTTTAAATGAACAGTTTAATGTAGATTCCTTTTTCGAAACGCACAGAATCACTTTAATATATCTTATTAATCTAAAACCCCTCTGTTCTTGTAACATTTGGCTACTGGTCATTACTGAGTTATCAAAAATTTAATTCAATACAGAAAATTGTTTCTTAGAAATTTATGATCTTTTATTTTTATAACTTGCAAATTGCCTAATTTCAACTTTATTGAGCAATTTGTGTTATGTCTGTAGTAATTTATATATTTCCCTTTGTTTTCCCTCTCTCCCCTGCAGGTATGGTGGGGCTTTATTGTATGCCATTAGTATAGAGACATTAGCATAGACAGTAGAATAGACATTAACAAAGTATTCATACTAGCCAGTTAACAATTTGCAAGGTACAGTAATCAACAGGCTACTCAAGCCCAATTAGCCCCTAAGTGCCTGCATACCCAATAATTGCAAGACTGTGGGCCAGACTGATATCTTTCACAGCCAGATTTGTCCCATGAGGGCTCCTACTGTATTGAGAATCCCTGCTCTAGACACTGTACACGGAAAGTACACTTACTGCGAAGCGACATGTATTAACTGAGGAACCGTTGTTAATTTTGCATTTACACTAGATCCTAATCCTATGACATACTGTACTAGCCTACTTGTGTAATGACTTGGAACTGCCGTATACCCATATACCTTAATGCAGCAAGGATACATTTGAACCATGGATATTTGATGCATTTGAAGCATCATTTTTTTCCCCTTCAGATCAACTTTTTATAACTGGTGGTTCTAAGAGTATGATGTTAAAGTGAGTAACAATTGACTAAAACAGTAAAATATAAAAAAAAAAAAATAGGTTTCCATTTGATGCTTAATTGCAAGTAATGGTTTCTCAGTAACTAATTAAAAAACAACTAACCCACTTCTAGTCATCACAGTTGTAACTTACTGATTCAACCTGATTTGGAAATGAAATGTTTTGGCCCTAGTTTCCCCACAAAACTTTGGGGTCTAATTACTTGTCAGCCAGCTAGTCTTGCATTTACAAGTAAATATGCTCCACTTTATCAGTACAGAAATGTACTTTGTGTACATATATATGTGTCATTTCTTATTCATTGATTATTTTCAAATTAGGGCATTTCTCTTCTTTTTTTCTCTTCCTTCCCTTTTTTTTATACCTTGAGAATAAATAAGAAGCTTAAATGTCGGCTCAATATTTTGTCTTTATCGATGTGATATATTTGAGCTGCTTAAATGTTTTAAGTATTTAAAATGTGTCACACCCAAGTCACTTAGTGTTAACATATAAAAGATCAATTACATATACTATCCATTATTTAAACAGAGCTAGCAAAACAAAAACAAGTCTGTATATTTAAGTACTCTAACAGGTTTTGCTAATCAATATTCCACAGTAGGCACTAAAAGGGAATATAGATAAGTTCACCAATTTTATAAGAAAGCAAACAATTTATCACAACTTATTGGCAAACGAAAACGTATTGATTTCCACATTTATTCTTTTTTTTGTTAAAACTTTTGCTTACTTTAAGATAAAAATGAAAAGTTAGTTTGGATTTGTTTATGATGATTTTTTTGCCCTGCGTGTCATCAAACCTTTGAATATTTACTTTAATAAGCTTCTGTAATGACCATGGCAGGAATCATGGATGGTTGTCTGACATTTAATTTCATCTATTTATGGTGTTCAAAATTTTGCGTTGATCTTCTCGTTCATAAGTTTTGATGGTGTCATTTCACTGAGAATTTGATTTTTTTATCATCCAGTGATGCTTTGCTTTGCTTAAATTTCTAATCCCTCTAAGGGATTGAAGGAACAGTAGGAATTAATCCATCTTAGACATATCTTCATAACACTAAACTTACAAATAAATTAAAGCAGCATGTTCAATTGGTTTTGGTAGAAAAACTCTTCAAAATCACTTAAAACTCTGCATTCTATACTTTTGTTATTAGAGATGTACAATATTCACCATTCTACTGAAGCTTGCTATATTTATGATTTACGAGATGGCTGCTATGATAAAATACAAAAGTTATTTATCTCAAAAAGTTGATGTTAGACGTTATTGTTTCAGTCGCAAATGTATAAAATTTATGCCTTGATTTTATCTTTCTTGGTGTGATTTTAGTTTACCAAAGTATCAAGATATTATGATTTTAGCATCTTTGTATTTCCTTTAATGATCAGTACAGTATGTATGCCATTATTACAACATCATGGCAAACTAGATGAAAAATACAACTTAGAAATGATTTAAGTCATAATCTTATCAACTTTCATTTCATATAAAAAAGACAAAAATTTCACATTTTCAGGTTGTCTCATGTTCGGGCTGTAAAACTGTAAAAAGCTTACGTGGTCCAATTGAAATGTTCGTCCATCTATTTCTTTTAAATGTGTCTATAATAGTCTGTTTATGTTTCAGTTTGCTTATGAAGAAGATCCTACTAGGTTGGAATTTAAGTCAGGCCCTTTAACTTTCACATTGACACTAAACGGAATCATTGAGTAATTAACTTCATTCTACAAAAAAAGTCTGATACTGTATCTTAGTTTCATCAATTTCAATTTCATGTTGAATAAATACTCAAAATGTTTAGTCAAATAACTAGAATTTGGCTACAAAAAAAAAATAGCGATCTGCTTCAACATCGTATTAATGTATGCTTATTGTGAAAGAAGAGTTTGATTAGAATTAGCTGACAAGTTTTATGTACTGTCAGCCATACATTTGACAGCTGCCAAGTGTTTGTGTGTGGGTCTTAAAGGTTGTCAGTATAGGCCCCAAATTATAGCACGCTATAATTGCTTTCAAAATGTTTTCAAACTGTGACTTTCCTGGAGGACTTTACTCTCCAAATTGTTCTCAGACATTTCTAAGGAACACACAAGATGACTGAATGTCCCAGTGAGTAGAATTTCCTCAAAAGTTGTAATAAAAACAGTTTAAGAATTTTGACCAAAGGTGACCATATTTGAATATCTAGCATATTTGGGGCCAAATACAGCATACCTTTAACTACACACTGACAGGTTATAAACCTATCATCAAGCTAGAGGTGAGAATATATGCAGTGAATCTTTCCAAGGATGTCGTTTTTAATTATTCTGAAAATAAGTCACTATAGTTAAGGGGCGCCTTTGCCCGAGCACAATAATCCTTTCCTTGCATATATGAAAGGTTAGCTTCCATACACACGCCCACAAGACGACACCATGCAGAGAAAGACATTATTTAAATAATAAATTCCCAGTAGTCCTACAGTATCTCCCTGCTTTATCAAACTTTTACTTATATTTACAATGAAGTAAATATTCAAATCTACAGTGAAATATGTGAACAAGTTTCAAAGTAACTGCTTTTATATGCAAATGAAGGATTAGGAAGTATTTAAAGGTCATCAGCATTATTCCCAAATATGCTAGAAAAGTCAGATAATGGTCACCTGTGCTCTAAGTTCAACAAGCATCATTACTGCCCCACTAAAAGCAGTTACCCATATACCGAGATATTAAATTAGCTATTTTAGTAATTCTCAATGGCTGGGAATGATGATATGCAGGATCTGAGCCTCTGGGAAAATACTTCAACTGTGTTAAGCACTTTTTGGCTTACTTAAATTTAGTGGAAATACAGTGGCATAGCCATTGGAGGGAGGCCTGGAGAGGGCCTAGGTCCCCAAACATCTGTCACGCACCTCTCAGAAATGTTTTTTCATTTTTTAGAAAATAAGTCATGCAGGCCCCGATCCCCCTAGAAAATCATTGCAAAGTTTGAACTTACATTACCAGGGTCATAAGCACTTGAAGCAACCACAAGTTCAATCACATTATTACGTACCATGTAAACAGAATACTAAAACTGCATCACAATAATGAATATACAGAGAATCAAGGTAATCATTGATAAGGACTACGTTGGGTGGATCTAGGCATAGAGACTTTCCACTTCCTGTCATACCTTAATTAGGAACTTCCTGACAATACCATTCCAAAGACTTGCCATTATCTATGTAACACATATACTTTAAGTACCAGAAGTTACAGTAAGTGTGGCATGCATAGTACAGTAGGTCGGTTAGAAATTGGAGTTGTTTTTTTTAAACATTATATCAAAAGACAGGGTATAATGTTAGTGCTTATATGGAGTTTTTGAAACAGTATTGAAGTTTAAGATTTTTTTTTCATGAAATATTGAAAATTTTATGTACAAAAGTTGTTATACATTATTTTGTAAACAACAAAGTGTGCAATAAGAATTTTTTTAATGCAACTCAACTATTGATCATATGTTTAATTGTGTAGAGTTGTGTGAGTTACTAGTAATACAGATTTGCATGATTTGAAATTCTTCCAATTGAATCTTAACTTTATGGATCTGGTGGAGGATGGAGTGGATGAGTAACATATTGTCCATGTTTAATAACTACAACATTTTTCAAAAAAGTTGTTAACAATGCTCAGAGTTCAGGGCAGAGCTCTGTATCCTATAGTTCCTAGTGTAAATACATTTTTAACCCTGATTGAACAATATTTATCCGGGTTGTGCCCATGTTCTCAGTGTCCAGAATCAACTTTGTAAAACCGTTTTTGAATCAAGGTACTGTAATGCTCAGATCAAACATAATAAATGTTAGCTCTAAAACATCATAGTATAGTATATATGTATAGCACAAGGAAACTCCTTCGACTGATGGCATGATCAGATGCAGTTCAAGTGTCAACACTGTCTTGAAATACCCAACAAATATGATATCCTGACTTATCACGATGTACAGGCCGGCCCTAAATGAAATAAATTATTTTGACGGCGGTGTCAAATTCTGATCAGCTTTGTTTGTCCTACTGTTAATATTACTCTTTCATTTCTTCATTTTGCAAGAAACCACAAACAATAATAAATGTATAAAACGATAAAACTGCTTTGGAAAGATCAACATAATTAAAGGGATACCAACAAGTATTTAACATTAAAATTTAGCCAGTATAACACATAATGTATGATCATGCATGGTCAAGGAGGTTCTTAAAGAAATTATTTGCAATATAACCTTTTCAAATGCATTTTTTATGATCCCACAGAAAAGGTATGAGATCTTATTTTGCCATACAAGAATAAAAAATAATTATAAAACGAAAAATATGAAGGAAAAAATGAAAAATTAATAATAATAATGGAATGGCCAACTCTGATGTGATTTGCCATAGAAACTGTGTAAACAATAGACCACTTCTACATCCCATCGATTCCCAGCTGGTGTAAACAGGAAATCACATTAAGGCTCTTCAGCATGTAGAGGTCAGAGACCAATGACGGTCACAGGACTGGTCATTGGTTAAAGTCTAATCAATTAATAAATAACAGACCACAGAAATTAACCAGTAAGAGTACGGTAGTAACAACTTTTTCTGGATTTCTTGCGGTTTGTAAAATATCTGAAACTGATGGAAACTTTTATAGATTAAGTGAATTCTTATAAACTAATAAAAAGTTTACAAAATACTAAAGAAACGCTGATCCTAAATGAAAGTTTAATAGTGACAACAACCCATGGATCTGAACTGAAAGGGATAACATCAGTTTCACTGATGAGACACACAGATCCCCTTCTTTTTAAGAGATGTTCTCGTAGGCTAAGCTGGCTATGAATCATATACTGAACTTAGTAGGTAATTTGAAAAAAAGAAATAAGCAGCAAATGTAGAAGGAAAAAAATATTGTACAGTGTTAGTACTGACATAAATGAATCAAGGGTACTGTAACTTTAGCATCCGAGTAATTTTAATAGCTTAAGTTATTTTAATTGATCACCGCTCTCTTTTCTTATCACAAATAAACATAACAGATGCTGCCAATGTGTATTGCTATGTTGAGGCACACCATCAATCATAAGACTGTAATCTAAACAATTGATAAAAGGATTCCTGGACATGAAAAAGAAGAGAAAAGAAAAGACAACTATTTTTAAGAGTAAACGTGATTTTATTGTCTCAATGTGGAGTAATAGTCGGGATAATACCTTTTGAACATTTCAACAGAAGTAAAAAAATTTACATAACTTTTGAAGAATGGAATGATCAGACTGCGAGCTAATGACAATGAGAACAGCAAGGAAAAACAGTGGTTTCATAATTGACTTTAAACAGATTTAACATATTTTGCTACTACTTCTGTTCTTATCTAATGAAAATATGGCACTGCAATTATTTTCCAAAGTAGATCAACTTTAATAGCTTTATTCAGTTTTGAGGACTTAGAAAAGTCAATTTGGTTTAATATTTAATTATTTTGGCTTAAGTACTCGAAATATCTATTACTCGGTGGAGGAACTAACATTGCCTCAAATCACTTCCAATGCACTTTGTACTGTGTGACTATTGCCCATTTTGAACAAGCTCCTTAAATCAGTTTTCTCACATAAATCAAGTAAGAGAGGCAATAAAATCACTACATTATCAAGGGTAAAATGTATGTATTGCCTTAACCATCGTCCTCGCTTGTGTTTGAAAATTATGACATAGGTTTCCCAGGAAACTAAACGAGCAAGTTTACATTAAACTTCTTCTCCTCTGCTGAAATTATTGAGAACAGTTTCAGATTCACAAAGTCCTGAACATAAAATGCAATCTTTGAAGGAATTACTTTAATATATCAGTAGATGTTTTATCCAAACAAACTGACAGATAAGGACACCAATCACAACCAGGGTCATACCCTCCCTCCACAGTGACATGGAATCACAAATCAATCACACAGCCTTAGGCCCTGTCAGAAAGGTCCTTTATAAGGTCCTGCTATGCATGTAAAAGCAATCATGTTGAACCTGCATGAGACCTTACATTACATATCTATTGTATGTTAAGCTCTTTAAAAGGTATGTTGATTGAAAATAATAAATTGTTTTGCACCCGTTTTGACAAATGCAGTAAACAGATTGTCAACGATGATTCCAGGTCATATTCAACAGAGCTCTGAGAATCAAACAGCAGACATGTACAAACAGTATGGATCTGGCTGAGCCTCCAAGATGAAGTCGCAATAATGTAAAGGTTCAAAGGTCATCAGTATTGACCCCAAAGTTTAGCCAGTTTGAATTTGCTAAAAGCTTTCAGGAGTTACCTACCTGGAAGGTTCTGAAATCCCAAGTTATTCCCAGACATTGAGAAGTGTCCAGAATTAGACAATTAAAAGTCTAAGTGAGGGAGACTGCTAAGAAGGTGACAATAAAATGAGTGTTGAAATTTGAATATGAGTGACCATTATTGGACATTCTAGCATATGGGAGTAATATTGTTGATGTTTAACCGACTGGGTGTACATACTGATGGCATAATGGTGTCAAGATGGATCTAGCCACTTTTAGAAAGCTGTCAGAGTACACTTCCATGGTAATGAGTTGAAACAATTTAATTCTTAATTAACTTCATGTTACACTTGTACAGCAACTGTAAAACAGTGAGTATTTGCCCATTTATACAGCTGTTGTTAATAAGAAAGTTAGAGTTCAAAATTGCAAATTTCCACCTATATCGACCTGACCTCAAATTCAAACACCAGTTCAGAGCTAACCCATATCCCAAACATTCAATTTCTCTAGGGAAGATTAGCATTAACCTTTTCTTTCGATATAACACAAGGATGACATAATGCAGTACAAGGAGGAGCAGGAGGATTAGTATATCCACTCTCTCCATATAAGATTGAAAAAGGTCATTGCTAAAATGGCCTTTTACACTTGGTACCATGGGTATAGACCGAACTCATTTTGCTAACTTAACAATCTAGCCTCCAACAGTCATTTCTTATCACTGGGCAATGGCTCAACATTACAACCAAGATACAGTATATATTGCAACTAGGGTAGTATGCAACCCCAACATTGTAATGTTTAAAGCGATATTTGTTAATATTTTCATTGTACCAATGTTTGCTTAAACAACGGCATTGAGTAGGAAGGTGATATTAAACTGGTTTTCACAAAAGAAAACAAAGGTTGGACAGACTCTGGGGTCAGCGGGAACGAAAGGGAAAAGCACAGAAGTGTCAGGGGAGAAAAGGCAATTATATTTATATTATGAATAAACATAAACTGACATTTTCATACCTATTAGCTAAGCCTGAACCAAGAAAATTATTCATCCTATTTAAAATTTGAAACCCTGAGAGTCAAAACACCATCAGCCTTCCTTCCAACCTTGTGGGCAATTTCACTTCCACTACAATGTTCAATATTTTATTGGATCTGATCTTTTGGATGAATCAGTTTGCATTGGTAAAAAAAAAAATAAGCTTACTGCATGATCAATCAAGAGGGTTTGCAAAGTGGCTGAGGTTTTATGAAAACTTCTGCCTTGATTGCGATATAAATGATTGATGAAAATATTCCAAGGTGGTAATAGTTAGATTATCTGGTTTCATGGAAAGCCACACCGTGCTTTCATCAAGAAGTTACAATATGTTAAATATAAATGGCTTTAACATCTGTCTATACAGTAGCAAGTGGAATTACTTAGAAACATCAGGCACGCAGTTTGCAAATTATTTATATTCAATGAAAGCCAAGAAGGTTAAATTCAGAATAGGAAGATAAAGTCACTACTATTATGACGAGCTATACTGATGGGGGAAAAAATTTATGGAAAAAAACTAGCAAAAAGTGCAAACAGAATTTTAACATATACTTAGTTAATCTACAGCAGAAATACACAATATAATTGACATCACATATTTACCGTATATATGCACTGCAAAGCAAACCAAGGCAAATCCATTGATGTAACAGTTGGACTATGGGGGGGGGGGTATGTGGGGGGGGTGGGGGTTCAGTAGTGTTCGGTCTGCCCATGTGGTGTTAGGGCCTGTGGCATAGCTATGGGGGCATGGACCTGTACTGTACTTAAATGTTTGTGAAGTTATCAGGTAAATTGCAGAATTTTTAATTGTTGTTATTGCTTCTTACGTATTTGCTCATACTTCACTTCAATAAACTTATGGGAGAGAAAGGCTATTTTTACATATTTCTACCTCTTGCTGCCCCTGTACATTGATCCAAATCATCGGGAAATTTACATTTCAATTTAATAGCATTTCATTATTAATACATTGCCAAGCAAGCGGCCATTTTGATCATTCATACTGTAGGTGGATAGGCTTTAACGTGATAAACAATTGCGAAACCTCAATGTACTCATTATTAATTTGTTAATTATACAAATGATGGATTACTTAAATCAAGAGATATTGTATGGTACACTTCATAAAATCCAAATTATACATTGTGGCAATTAGTTGAGAATGGCAAATCATTGCAGCTACAATATATATCACACTCACAAAGTTACTCAAACCCTCAGTAATAGCATAAGGGCAGATGATACAATGGATAAAAGTGCCCTGTGTCAACTCTCCATTGCCAACAATGTGTGTAGGCCTACTTAACAGTTTCTTCACTGAAGCACTGTATCAAAGGAATAAATTTATAAATATATTTGAACACTTGAAGCAGATATGAAAAGTCTGTTGTACATCATTTAGTGTGCAAACAAACTCTTATCAATCAGAGATACGATATAGCATATGCTGTAGTAATGCTAGGCACAGCTGTGCAAGGACCCATGTCCCAAATGATAACTATCAATCGATCTTTCAAACTACCGATTTTATCATTTCAATGGTGGAAACAAATTTGAGAAAATTGAAAGTCCTGATACATTTTAGAGACTACTGTATTGCAACATTTTCCTGTTACATTAATCAGCAAGACTACCTACCAATTATAACACAATCAGCCCCATAATGATTGCTTAAACCCAGTATTGGTCAGATTCATGTTGTTACAATTAACCTAGAAAGAGAAAAGATGATCCACTCAAACATTCACCGAGGTATCATACAGGTCATGAATTTCAGGCTACAGCATTTACTGGCAAAAATGCAGTTGGATTCCCTGTTTGTTAGTTGAAAAAGAAGACCTTGAATTTTTCGGTAGTAGACATTGAAAGAACATAAAGACATTTATAAGTCAGTTTAAGGCAATCATCAGTCATAAAATCGACATAATTTCCCTACCTACTGAAACATAAACCATGTACTAAGTGCTTACAGTCAGTGGCGGAGCTAGGGGTATTGGTCAGGGGGGGCGAGAATGGTCTGTAGGGGCGCTTTCGACACTATCTAAGTGGAGCGCCACCATTGGTTGGAGTGGAGCGTACAGAAATTTTTGGAGTAAAGATACACTCTAGATCGCCGGAAATGACCCTTTCCGGGCCTTGCTAATTTGCAGATAAACGAAGAATAAATAGGTGTTATC
>JAIPMN010000149.1:14562-30697 GCA_020650975.1 Apostichopus californicus | reverse complement strand
ACTCAGAAAATATGGGGTATTATCACAAATAAATTGACAACCCAATTGTAGGATTATAACAACAATGATCGATAAAGCGGATATGTTCAATTGTTTTTCATGTATGTCGTTGATATTACAATTGAATTATTCACGCGTATTTGTCCAAAGTAACGCCTCGATATTAGTAGCTATTGCTAAGTCAATAATGGCCAACTGTCCCTGCTGCCCGATTGTTTCTTGGCTGATTACATTGAAATCCTTGAATTTACATTCTGAAATATTCGCTATGCAACTTAGCGCTCTATACGTGTGACTCCGTAGAATAGCGTGCGGTACCATGGATATACTATTAAGTTATGTCAACAGGTTAACTGTCATAATTCTTCCTAGCCAGCTTGAAGCTAAATGTACAATGAACTACGGTAATATTACGTCATTCTCTGAATATAATTAACTAATAAAACTGTACACTTACGTTTCCATCTTAATTAACAAACATATTTACAGGTTTTGTGTGATTTAGATTGACCAGACTAAGTATTACACAAGTACTTCATTAAAATATACATTAACATACTAGGAGGCCTCAATTTCACAGCATTAGCAGTAGGATTGCCGTGATATTAGTTCAGTTTTGGGGATAAGATGTCGAAATTTGTAGCAGTTTGTTGAAATTACTTCATGAAAAATTCATTTTTGGATAATTTCTGTAAAATTTGGCATTTGGCAACATGTCGCTTCTTTATTATATGTTTTACTCCCAGAACGGATATTATTAGGGAAGCATATGTTGTTTGTGAACGTTTCACAATGGGTGCTACTTGAAGTATCTGCGCGCTGTTATTTGTTTTAACATAACCCGATAAATATTCTCATGCAGATATGAAAACTGAAACCCTCACTCTGTCTCTCCTACGTCAACATATAATCTACATTTGATTCTACGATAAATTGTTACAATGTTTTACGACATATTTATAACTTAAACCGCATTGGTACAGTACGCAACTTGAGGTTGTATATTAAGATTAAATGAAATACATTTCTAATAGCACAGTACAGATCACAGAAGCATTGTACAATGATCTCTGCTTGAAATTCTGTTTGCTTTAGTGCGTCAGTATTTGTTTGAGAAAAAAAAAAATCTGTATTAAAATCAATGATAAATCATTGCGTCAAATTGCGATCTCCATGATCAATGACTTATGACCACAGCATTGTTCATTCTTCATATTTAATCCATTTGCACATAACTAGGATAGGGGATAGGCAGTATATAAATACTGCTGAACTTGTTGTGTTGTTTCCCATTGACCAGTATCGAAGTTATAATTTTCATTGTTGTTGAATTTCTTCCAGGAACCCCCCGATGAACGATCAACTGTGGAGACGAAACAAGATACAAAAGTGATATGATTAGAGAGACCTACTGTTCTTCGTGATGTTCCTAAAACCGAATAAACAATAAGGTCGAGCACAAACAATGCATGAAAATGCTCCTTTCATAGTTTAACTTGGTAATTTTACCTCGTAATTGAGTTAGTAATACGTTAAGAGACGACACGTAGTTTGCTTATACATAACATACGTTCGATACTTACTCTGAATCTTATCAGGCAAGCGTGACGTTACTTCTTTCAGCTTTCTGAAAGTTTCGCCAGAAAATGTATCCACAGTGCAATCGTGGAATCTAAAACGGAACAGAAGTGTTAGAACTGTTGCCATTGTTATGTTATTGAGGCCCTATTAAACATCAAACTTATAACTCTCATCAATATATATTAATACTGTTAAACTCAATACGTATCCCATGTAAATATTTATGATAGTGCAGTTTTATAGGAATATTTGTAGCTATGTGAAATCCGTAAACATTGCAGTAGGTACTGACATCCCTGTAACTAATAAAAATTGAACAGAGAAGACTTGTCATTACTTACTGAAGGGTTACTTTAGACGGGATTTTGGTGATCCACTTAATGAAAGGAACGACTTCCTTATCTTGTATTTTGCCTTCTAATTATAACTACTCGCTGAACATTCGGTGCCGGTAGATTGATGAGAAAGGATATATCAAGTTTGCTCTCAAAAATGATCATGCCACGAGGGTACTGTTGAAAAACCGATAAAAGACATTATAATTGTGAACGTATGATTTTTTTTTTCTGATTAGCGGTAATATTATACCAACCTTATATAACTATGAACATTTGGTCTCTCAAACAACCATTATGTTTAGCTAATTTTAAATAAAAAATATAGTATGCGAACATTATGTATACCATATATAAAATTTTAAGGCAATGTAATTAACATCCTAAGGTTGATATTAACAAGAGTTTCAATGTTATTTGCTATGAAATTAGCATTACAATAGTTCTTATTCTTGACTACCATCTTTACATGTGGTTATCACAAATATGAAAAACTAACTTCGATAAAATGAAAAAGAATCGGAATAAATCATTTATCAATTGCTCATAAATAAAAATTCACTCGGTAAAACAAAAATAGACATTTCTCATGACATGCAAGTTGTTTAAAGCGAGGTAAAGTAAATATTTGTAAAATTAAATTAAAAAAAACTAACATTTATTATAGTTTTAGCATAAAGAGCTGATCAATTAGAGAAAGGAAAATAATGCATAATAAAACTATGCAAGTATTTATAAATGTTGTCACGTAATGTATTCACAACTCACTAATTCACATACTTACATTTTTTTCCTTACACAACGTGAAGAAGTCCTTAACATTGCGTTCATGATACGAGCAGTCTACTTGTTTTAAAGTGATCTCCTCCTTTGTTTCCAAAGAGGAAAATATTTTGTCCTTCACTTCTGTGCTTTGTACTTCGTAAAAGCAATCTATAAAATCATCCCACATATCCGCCTTCTTTAGTCTCAAAAGAACTTTCTTTTTGAAATTTGTATCACATTTTTTACCGCAAATGTATCTTAATGCATCTACGAAGTCTTTATTTTGAAGATTTGCTGGGGTAGAAAGTTTGCTGAATTTACTGGCATCATCTAAAATGCACTGTCCTAAGAAAACTCCTCTTAGAACTGGATAACGAAGACTAACACAATAATTCTTTGAACTGGAAGCATCCTTCGATGAATACTCGTTTGTGTGCAGCAGACCTGTTAAAAGAGCTCCTTTGAGATCACTTTCTGTAAGCTTTTTCCATTCGTTGACAGACTGTGTAGTCTTCTTATTTAATACACTAGGCAAAGTCTTCCCTATTTGCTTTCTCACCTGACAAAAGTCGACTTTCTCCACATATAGCTTTGACTTGTAATGACCTTCCATACAATCAATGCAAGATTCAACAATATTTGACATACACCAATGGCCGGCCGGACGAACACTTTCTGTGCTTTTGTCAACGTCCAGATATAGCAATGTCGATAAGAATAAAGGTACGTTAGGAACACGAGCAAAACCCCAAGACTCAATGAAATTACTCTTTTCCAACATGTGAGAGCTTTCATTTTCAACGGTATCTTCGGCGGAATGTAAACTTTGAGAAAGGAGAGCGTTCTTTCTTGTCACCAAAGTGTCAGCTTTTTCGCGATCGGTACCTCTACAGCAAAGATGATAGTTGTAAATTCTTTTTGATAATTCTGTAATTTCTTCCTTTTTAAATTCGCTCAGCTCAACGTTCGTAGACTTATAGTTTTTTGAACATATGCCATCAGTCTGGCGCAGTGCAACCCAAACTCTCATTTGTTTAGTAGCTGTTGTTATGGCATCGCAAATCTCGTTTACATCTCCATCAAGTAGTTGCATTTCGTTACGACCCTTTCGAAAAGTATTCTCATCATGTACTTTGTTCTCAGAAATATCTGATTGGCGAGGGGATGTTTTATTTAGAAGCTCGCAAACATATGCTGACACATTACCACAAAGGTCGCCTAAATACAGTTCGCTAATGCCATCTATCAGAACAATGACAGGCTCATTTAACAAAATAGTATAGACATCTTTGGTGTTTAATTTGCAATCTGTTGCTAGATCGTCCATTATTAATTCAGTGAGAGTCTTCTGATAGTTTTGGTAATTCAGATGTACATAAATTAGAACAAACGTTTTCTCTTTTTTCTGAATCCATTGATTTACCATATGTAGAAAACATGCTGTTTTCCCATATCCAAGATCTGCTTTCAATATCACAAACTTGTTCTTGAGAAGGTTTTCATTCATTAACAATTTACCGGTAGTTGTCTTTTGTGGATACTTGTTATTCATCAATCGAACGGAACATTGTCTATCCACATACAAGGTATCAATATTGAGAGATATAGTTTTTCCGGGGAAAAGTTTCAAGAGCAGGCGGTGTTTGTAGCTCTCACAGAGTAGAGATACGAGACTCTCTAGCTTTTTATCTTTTTCTGCAAAAAAAAAATGAAAATATTGAAAATGTAAAGTCTAGATTAAAGGAATTGTCTGGAGGAAGATTTGGATATATTGTCCTCGTAGTTCTTATTTTCTCTTTCTAACCAAGTGAAAAGTGTCCTTTTTGCCGTTCTCTTCTTGTAGAATTATGGTTTTTAAATGCAGCAGTTTCCGTTTGTTCGAACGCATCAACTTGGTGCACGAATGACGTAGTGCAGGCAAATAGGCAAAACGAGCGACTTGAAGTTAGCACTTCCATTTCCGCAGCAAATACAATATCGCCTATAAATGCACTGGTGATTGTATTTTATATATTGCGTACACATTGCAAACGTACGTACAGTATACAGCCTACCATGCCAAGTTGGTACGTACATATAGCGTCGCCGTTGCACATAATACACTACCATACTCAAACCACAGTTCAGAAACTGTTCTTCAAAATCACTGAAATAGTCTCCACGGATGAACTTTACAGTAAAAGGAAGCTTGAAAAGTATTAGGAACATCGAAAGATGAAACTTGGCGATGTCAGAGCAGAATGTAATACCGAGAAGCTTAGGCTTCGCAGAACTGTCCGATTAGTGTAAACGTTAGAGTAACCTACATCCAAACATTATTTGCATTGGAGCTGGACAGAGCGATGTATAAACAACGAAGAGTATGTTGTTCAAGCTTACCTCGTGTTACACAAAAGTCACGAAATCACAGAAGCACTACATATATGACGGCTCAACGATTAAGGAAGAAATTAATCTGTATTCAAACGCGGTTGTGATTACTGTGATTACTGTAGGAACTGTAATGGAGCGTGGGTTATGTCGCAATATGCATTAGCGAAGATAACGTTACGTTCTCTACTGTTTAAAGTATATTTGAAATATCCATCCTAAACTATTAAAAAATCGTTTTTATGCAAACTCAAAGTTGGAGTTTTCATATTTTGAAAATATGTTTGGAAAATTATTTATCGTTTTGTAAGGTAACCAAAAGCTACCAGACAATTCTTTTTAAGTAATGATTATCTCATGGAAATATTTTACTGCTATAAAATACGCTTTACTACTAGTTCATGATAACATCAACTGCACCTGATCAAATACTGTCGAGCGTTAGTGGTACTTACTATTTAGTACTTTAGATGTCGTCGCCAGATAATTGTCTTCAAACATTCCATCGTTTGACGTCTCCTGCAAAAGAATAATTAATTTTCAAGAAAAGTCTGTCGGTTTTATTCGCATTTCTACCGTATATGCATCTATAGACCAGATGAATGTTTATGCAGCAGCGTTGTAGCAAGAAAAAGAATCTGTGTCAGTAACGTGTACGTGTGCGTGGTCATGTTGTTAACAAGCGTAAAATGGTTTAGCAGCCGCTTGAAATATATTAATCAAGCATAACTAGTAGTATCATAAATTGCACGAATAATCATATAGTTCTATTCCGGCGCGAGCAAAATGTCACTTAATTTATTACTGAACTTTACTGCTTAAGTGAAGTCATTTTAATGACAGCAGGGCTGTCGTAATTGAGTCCATTGCGTGTCAGGATGAACCCTCGTTAAAGGAATGAAGGCAATCTTACAAATGCAGTTTTAACCACAGTAAAATTTCCCGCTGTTTACAGCATTTTCTGAATGAAACCGATTGTTTACTTTGGTTGCTACTAAAAGACATCCAGTAGATGCTTGGCATACTTTCAGTGGCTAGACAATTTCAATAGAGACCTTGAAGTAACTTAAGATGGCTATCTAATGTGCAGTATGAATGATTAAAGGAAACAATACAATACATGTCATATTAACTACTAAAAACTCAAAAGGAGAAAAACACTGGTTGAGTATTAGTTAAGTATTAAAGTGCTGCATAAGGCAATTTAAGAACAGCCCATCCATGAATGAGGAAATGGAAGGATATTGAAAATTTGAAACAATTGATATTAAACAAGAAAATAAAGATATCTAGTTCAGTTTAGAGGGTAATGTTTATACAAGTAAACCTAAGTAAAAATTCATTTAGTCACTCCCAAAAACAATAACAAAAAAATTAGAGCCACTGTGACGGGTGACCTACTGTATTGTATAGTCTAGCTAATGCAAGCGGCAATGGCTTCTTTTCTTTAGGAGATGTTACAAGATATTGACTCTTTCATATATGTAGGCTAGAGGGATACATTTAGAGGGAGAACCAGAAATACACAGATGAACAGCTTTTGTAGGGGAAGATGATGAAAGTGCCACCACATCATTCAGCTGGATCATTCAGCTAGATTAGTTTGTATCATCAAAGAGATTTGTACAGTTTTACAAGAAAGTGATGATTGATTCTTAGTTTCAAATACTTTATGAGCTGTACAAATTTCTTATTTTATACTCACAAGTTTTCATAAGAAAATATGAAAAAAGTTATAGATTAAACCACTACTTATTTATTTACTTTTCTATGGCACCTAAATGTTCCATAGATCTTTGCAGAAGACTGGCCATGAAAACTCTTTCAGTTAATTCATTTTGCTTAAAGTATTTCTTAAATGTGTATTTTGCCTGGACATCAAAATTCAGAACGGTAGAGACACTTGTGCCAGAGAGGAAGTGCCTCCTTTATGTTGTGTCAACCTCAAAATAACCTTTTACATATACTATACTGGTCTCGGACTGGCGGGACTTGATTGCAACTCTTCAACAAAGTGTCAATAAATACTGCGGATTCTGATTCAGGTGTATACAGTTTGAACAGACTATTTCAGGATAATTAAGGATTAAGAGTTAAGGGTATATGTAATTACTTGTAGGAAGAGATGATACGTAAACCTGCACACAACATCTAACACCAAGAGTTATGATTTTGTTTACTGCACCAGATGATGCTATAAGCAGAATATTACACCCTTTAACGTCAGTATAATAGTTGCTATTTAGCTAGGGCACGTTCTTAACAAAAAACTTGCAATTCGTAACCTTTTTATTCATATGGCTTAGTTCTTCTATGCTTCCTTCAGGGGTACCTTAGAATAGAAAAGAAAAATTTGTTCGTTTAAGTTAACACGTAAGTCTTATAATGTGACTTCAATGATTTAACAACTGACGATTTGATCAGAGATAAAACCAAAATAGAGGAGAAAGTTTACTAATGGATGTATTCAATCTAACTGTGTAATGTCGGGTTATCATTATATAGTAACGAAAATAGTAAATTTGTTCTAATTTTACACCAGACATTCAATCTATACCGAAGAACACTTGAGCAATTAATTTTTAGAATTTGTTCTCATTCATACCGCGGTATTTTTATTTGAGGTTAACTGAGCATGCAAATAAACATCAAAAATAGTAAATTATTTCTTGTTAACATAAATAAAATACAAAGGTATATTAAAATCAATGTATAAATGGTACACACTTCTGAAATTTGGTACACGATTTATCCCATCTACGGGAATATTAAGGCTGAAGACATTGATATTTAATATTAACAAATTGATTGAATAAAACAAATCAAAAATCTTACTAAATTTCTCTCTGTGATGTCTCTTCCATAAACAAAAACAAAGTAGCATCATAGAAACGATGACGATTACGATAATGACAACGATTATGACCAGCGTAGATAACGGAAGGTTTAGAAAGTGGCGAGACGTTACCGAAGCTGATGGAAGTACGGTTGAAGAGTAATCAGCAACAACGTTATCCGAAGGACATGAATCTAAAGAAAGAGTACACATTGGCTTGAAATGTTCGTGTATTCAATAGTTGTTCATACACATTGTAAATGATCAAAGTAGCAAACGAATTACAGCAAACTAAAGCTAGCCGTATTCAACAACGTGCAGAGTAATTTCTTTTGAGTATTTGTTTTTAACTAAATATTATGAATGGTATAGGTCATGATAGTTTCATCTTCATCTATTAAATCTAATTCACAAAATTTTAAGTAAAAAGCTATTTTTCTGTTTTTTAGCTTAAAAGTTTACACCACTACTTGGTTAATAACAAACTGAGAATGCCTTGTGTGTTCAAGATGATTTGAAATCATGTTAACAGTCAATAGATGATCAAGACAAACTCACCAGCTTTTATCTCAATATTACTATCAGAACGCTGCATAAGATTTACATCTCCTTGAGACAGGCATCTGATCTCTGCAAACCCACCACACGCTGACACTGTGTATTCGGCAGATATGTATGTGTCCCATGTACCACTAATATCCTGGGAAATTGGTTCTTTTGTTGTGAATTGGAGACTGACGATATTACGTATCTCCCATTGTAGAGATATTTGAGGACGGGATCCGCTAACTCTACATATTAGCTCACCGGTTTGGTTTACTCGTAGGCCGCAAGTTGAACATGAGCTACAACCACTGATCTTTGGGCATTCCTGCTGTGGACGAACTGAAAAGTATAATCAATTATTCAATATATTCATAATAAGTATCAATTTGATTAAAAAATGTAACAGGAGGTTAACATAAACATAAAGTTGCATGGAGTAAAATACATTAATTTTTCGATAGTATATAGTACATTATGACGCAACAGTCATGATAGAAAAACTGGAATGTTGCAATGATCAATAGTGTTTCATCAGCCCATAATGAAGGAAATGTAAAAAAAGGAGATGTGTATCAGTTTGAGATCTGAATGAATTTTGGCATAAAAAGAAGGGGGAGAAGTATTTCTTTTCTTCAAAAAAACAGTTTTATTAAATTTTATATTACCCCATTATGCTACGATAAACCGATATCTATAATTTTATTGATTGATTTCTCAGGTTTGTGAAAATTGAACTATTTATTGCAACATCTGCTATGAAACCAATACTAGTAACGATTACCTGATGCTTTAAAAGACTAACGGACTTTAAGGGTTATAATACATATGTTGTCAAGAATTAGAACCTCATTTATACTGTGACGGGAATGTTCAGTACGTTGATATTATGCTCATTTACTACAATTTGTATTTGGAACAGTACATGTTACCTGTTATTTGTATGGTGATTTGTTCTTGATGGTAATTTTCAGGCGAAAAATAAGTAACAACGGTGTATTTTCCTTCATCTTCAAATTGCGCGTTCGAAATTAACATTTTGCCATCTAAATTGATATCAAATCGAATGTTGTCATACATAGTGCCCGATTTTTGGTCATTAGCTAACACAAGGATCGGGTTTGTACTGGATGGAGATCCGTTATACCACAACACCTCTGTTGGCACTTCAGTTGAACTGCACCCAATCGTTGCATTGTGGCCCTTCTCGATTTGGTAAGTTGATTGGCAAGCCATTTTCACACCTACGGGAAAACGTTATAAAATCGCTTAAAATTTTGTTCAGGTTCTACGTACAATAAATTAATGATATTTGATTAAATGTAAACCCTGTCGAGCCTTACAACTAGAATGGAAGCATTCTAACGTTTGTAGTCCTCAGAAAAGCATATATAAATAGCGCAATATTCCACGCATTGGTACTATAAAACATGTGCACCAAGTGACCAAGCTACTGATATCACTAGTAAAAACCTAGATCACTATGCTTATCGTTATTAAGGAGCAACATATCATTCTCATCATAAAGACGATGAACAAATATCTCGAAATTTAATTCCTGCTCATGTCAAAATTACTTAATTGTAATGTAAAGCAGAACTCTTCTGCATCAGATGAGCAACATGCCTACATGTATTGATATCACTGACAGATGCTAAATTAAGATTGTTATTCCCTGGCGATTAAATACAACGCCATCCTTGATATCATCAAATACACAGGAAGGTATACTTACCTATGAAAGTATCAAATGCAATGAGCAGGAGGAACCAAGATTCGTAGGTAGCACTTAGACTCTTCATTTTCAAATCTATATGAAAGAACAATAAACTTACACAGTAGGTGTTTGAAATAATGACAATATTTGTAATCGCACCAGTCTACTAGGTCAATGTACGTGTACTTATGGATGATGATGGTGATGACGACGACGGCGATGACGACGGCGATGACGATGATGATGATGATGCGCTTTACAAGAAACAAAAACTTAAAGATACACAAAAGGATCGGGAAAAAAGTCCAATGAGCATTGGATCGAGTCTTAAATAAAAGCAAATTAAGTGTGGTCAAGTCACATATGTCAAGTAACTTTTAATTTGCTCAAATGAAAAAGTATGCCCAATGCAATTCTGTATTTGAATAATTGGCCTATAGAAGTCACAATCGCTATCAATCACTTCATAGTGGTTATAAAATAACTTGACTAGCCTGCATAACAGTATGTTCATTTATATTGTGTGCAGTGTTAGAATACCAACTGAATTTATATTAAAGTAACTTCCTTCAAGAGAACAGATGTTTTCGCTCACACAAATCAGCAATTAATGTATTTGTTGGAATAAGATGTTATCTTCACTTTCTTTTCACAATGGTTGACGTATACTTTTCATTAGTTAGTGCTAGTTTATGTTGCCTTCACCCCAAATGGTTTCGAACCGAACTGTAAATCTATAGCTTTAGTGCGTTTTCACTCCCCACAATTGAGTAAGATTGGTAGAGAGCTAGAGCTTGTTACTTCAAGTACTTAAACATGAAAACTCAAGTCTACTTTCGTTTGTGACTCAAGTCAAGTCGTTTTGGGATTTTCGCTTCAATTTAAATCACGTCAAGAAAAAATAAGACAGGGGGCAAGCTGGTTCGTAGTTAATGACTTGACCTATACATCGGAGGTCTTAAATTTCTTATTTTGTATGCTTGATAAGTGGTTGATCTTTGCTCACTAATAAGAAGGTTGTATCATTAAAGCGCAAACCAGCCATTATTATTTATTTATATAATATGGAAAACTTCGTCATTCGTCAAGACAAATATGGTACTTCATATGGAGACATGGAGACAAGTGTAATATGACATCATCGATGCACTTTATTGATTACACTTTAGGTTATACAATAAAGTAAACACAAAGTTGTAAACGTCACAGAACGATGCTTAAAGTGTCACGCTGTCTAAAAGTTCCTTGAAAATATGATAAGAAAATCAAATTATGATATCAGGCATTGGTATTATTCTAGGAGACCTTCTGCACAGAGCTATTATTTCTTATAAATGTGTTTGGAACAAATCACATTATTATTTATTATAAAGATGTTCTTTGTGTCCTTTACTGTTGACATTACAAGACGTCATCAATCGAATCATATCGATGATATTAGGTTACATAATTATACAATCATCTGTGTACTCGTGCTTTATAGTTATTTTTTGGTATCCCTTGGCGAAAAGATGCATTATTTTAATTTGCACATAGTGTCTGTTTCATACATGATTACGATATGTTCTGCGTATAACAACATTACCAAAATTTGTGCAAATGTATTAACATCATTGTTAAGCAATTAATAAATACCCCCATGTTGTCTGGGCCACAATTCCATAACATCTTTAGCTATTCTAGGCTATTTGGAGAAGAGGACAACCAACAGGCATGAATTCATATTAGATTTAGAAACAATGCAAAAGTATTTGTTGTTAGTTCATTTAGCACAAAACCGTGATGTCAAATTGGAAGTCCATTACAGATAGCCGTAGAGGCATACTGATTTCACTTTCATAATATAATTCCGCATACAAAACTTATATTGTTTTTATTACTGTTACAATCAATCGACACCTGCAAGATTGAACGATGATGATGCTGACTGTAAAGAGCTAACCATATCGACAAAGGACAATGTTTTCGTCAGTGCAAGTTCTCTCTTTCCTTTTTTGTACGCTTGTTCTTCTTGCGGAAGGTAATTATTCATGTAAAAAACCGATATAGTAGTCATGTGTTTCCTTGTACAGTTATTATATATTCTTATTTTTTTTTATGTTGCAGGAGAGAGGCGAGATGACCTTATTTGTAGCAGTAAGGACAGCTCTACAAATAGCAATTTTGTCGACTGTAAATGTTCACGCCATTCTTCAAATTGTTTAATTTGCAAAGCGTCAAAAGAAGATAAAGTTTCGTGGTACAATGACGGGGAAAACAAAATATTAGCTAAGGACATGTTTGTGGTATCCCAAAACGAGATCGTCAAGCTCAATAATTGTAGCTTGTTAAATCATTCTATGGTGATTACTACGCCCTGCAGTGAAGAAAACCAAGCAATGTACGCTTGTCGCCGTAAACATCTGACAGTTACGAAGTTCGTCTTGAAATTACAAGGTAACTTACTCACTTTTGTCACATGCATGGTTTAAGAGGGAATACATGCATTAATTTCAACATGTCCTGCGAGTTTTTAATTTGCCTTTTCTGTTTTTAAGTTTAATATTTTATAAGCTCAGTTTAATGTGCAAATGGTTTCTTCTGTTTACATTTTAACAGTCACTCCAGTTGTCCTATTGAATGGAGGTAACGTGACAGGTGACAACTCTTTACTGATAATGCCTAATAAGAATGAAGCTATTCAATGCAAAGTTCTAGACGCAGTTTTACCCATTTCAATTACATGGTACGTTAACAACGGAACAAAGACGGAGGTATCCACTGAAACCTTTAATAACGGAACAGTCGCAGAGTCATATTATAATGTGCACGATGTCAGCTCTAATTTTATTTTGCATTGTTCTGCGGAGGGTCCCTACATTTCCAAGCAAACAGCTTCCCTTTCGATATTGGTTGGAAGCAATCAACACGGTAAGTTTACTACTTCTTCCAATCATTTGGTCTCCAGTTCGAGTCACTCCAAGATTAATGTATTCGGTCAGCTTGCGGCTCTGATAAGACAATGAGGTTTCTTTGCGAGTTCCTGCTTGCAGGAGGATCCAAAATACGTACATACATACATACTTCTGTTAGTAACATCTTAGTTTCAGTTGAATTTGTCACCATGTTGGTAAATGAAAGATACATTTGCTTAAAATACAAAATAGAATCTTATTTGCTAGTTATACTTGGAATCAAGACATTAGACGAAACTTGCCAATAACAAATATACCATTACCCTCAATTAGTAGAACCCAACATTTTCTGCATTGGAGTAAAATCATCTTTCAAAGAAGCGAAAAATTACAACTTCAAAATTACAATTGAAATTTTTAGTATTTCTTTTTAGGGCAGCAACATTATTAGACGCACATATCGCGCACATTTTCCATATGCAAATGCAACTATATATGTATGCAATCTTGTTTTTAAATATAAACGCAGTTTCATAAATCATTTTGACTGGTACAATTTCCACTACTTACAATATTGAAAAATGTATAGGGTTTTGTCTTAAAGACGATCAAACAAAAAGTACGTACCACGATTTTTTCCCCCGATGGCTGACTGTAGACGAGCAGTTTTAAATACATTCATTCACCGCAATGAACTGATCTCATCTATGAATAGAAAAAATACATGTTGAGACCTATGTTTGAAGTTTCAAAATCGAGACGTAAATTATCACAGCATTGTACATTTGTATCAAAATATTAAAGTGCAAGATAAGTATAAGAAGCGATTGAAAGTTCAATCCGTCTTCTGACACTTTTTTTATTTATTAACACAATGCAATTGCAGTTTATATTCCAAATGATTGAAACTAGCATATTTGGAAATATTGCTATATTTCTTTCACTCAATATTAAATAGGAAGATTACAAAAAAGATTTTAATTTGTTCGAAATTAAGGAAGATATTCGGTAATTTCAATTATTGATAAGACATTACAGAATATTAATAGACATACCGAAATACTCATTCGCAGGAACTAACTTGACGATTTCAACTAGGATAACTACTGCTCTGGTCATTATCGCTATTCTTCTTGGCATTTTAGTCGTTTTACTGTTTCTCCGTAACACGAAGATAATATGTGAGTATCACCAGTTTAGGGAGTCTAGAAAATCATAACATCATACTGAGAGGTGAAAGCTAATATTACTGCCACAATTCGATGACGACATAGATACGCGAATACACTCTGTACGTTAACATTATGACAAACAAGCTATTTTTAACTTCTGTGAAAAACAAGTTTACAAGAACATATTGGGAACGTCAATAATAACAATTTTCCATATGCAGAAGTTACAATACAGTGTGCTACATGCAATGACAAAGACTTAACAGCATTTACTTAAAATATGCAACTAAAATGTTTCGAATAGGGGGAAATATCCAAAAGCATAAGCCGTTGCCAATTTTTGAATATGAAACGTACGGCATAAGACTATAATAACTTAATAATATATAGGGAACATATATTCTTTAAATCTTTCAACCATTACGAATTGTGTCGGTCTGTGAACATGTAACAATATTTTGTACTTGTTGAATTGGTGATTACGACAGCGGTGTGGACTCATGAACGTACAGAGGCTAGGGAAGTAGGTGTTAGGGTTTGGACGAACCTCTGAACCCGACCAAGAGAGTAATGAAGGAGAAAATGACTAACACATTACCATTTTATATATTTTGATCATTTATATTACTTTAAATTTAATATGATTTTAAATTTTTCTATTCACATTCTTTGTTTAGATCTGATCACTATAAATAGCACATTTAGCCTACTAGCGTGTAGATTAGAGCTACACAGCTAAACACCGTTGCTACATTGATGACCAATTACATGGATTAGTCAATAATCAGTTACGCCGTCATTGCTAACATGGAAGCCTAAAGGGAAATTACAACAAAATAATACATTTGCTTTATGGTACACTGCGAATTTGAAATATCTTAATGCATAATCCTATTGTTATTGGTGTTACAGATCAGAGAAATAGTTCCAATGTAAAATGCCCAAAACTAATACAATTGACCAGATCGCTGCGGAGAGACTAGAATACACTTCCACAATGGTCTTGCTTTGTATACTATAATATGTCGTTTGAGTTGTCTGCACTTCGGTGGAAATGAAATTTACTCAATTTTTGGGAAAACGTGAATAAAATGAAACTAATTTGATTTTTTTCAGCATCGCTGCAGCAACGGTGCGCACGAAGGTAAGATCCCAGTATCAGTTTGCATATCACTTATTTACATCAAATAACTTAGAGATACAGAGAGAAGTAGTGAACATGTTTGTCCATAAACAAAACAGATCCTGTTTGATCATATGTATCAAACTGTCAACAATAAACACCATATTAGTGTTCATTTTCTTTACTTTACATTTTCTGTGAGGTTCTTCTCTCCTTGTAGCAAGCATCACTATGATACTTTCGGCTTATAACGTTGCTAACTTTGCAATATTCATCTTCTATGTATACTCCTATACTTCTATGTTAAGAACTATATGCAGTTATGACAAATTAGTAATATAGCGTATTTAAATGTATTTCAGTTTCTTAACATGGCTTTGGTCACACACTTCAATGGTCCTTTAATTTACATGAGGTAGTTGCATTCTTTAACAAACACAATATTAAATATTATATCTCATCATACGCAATCCTTTTCTTCTGTTGATAATCTTTTCAAAGTCGATTCTGGACACAACTTCATAGAGCTGATTCACCAACTACCAAAGAAAATACATACAACGAATGTTATGAGAGCAGCGACCACGGATATGCTTCAATACCTCGCTAACTTGCCGAAAAGTACGGAATCAAAGTAACACCAACTCGATTGCAGTCTTTTTAGTTACTTATATTGAGTACACATATTCATTTTGGTTTATAAAATGGTTACATAATATCGTCCTGATGTTGCAATATCTTTGAACTTAGTCGATGATTTAAGTATCTACATTTGAAATTATGAATGGACATAAAACAC